>QPKB01000010.1:8691798-8770509 GCA_003546025.1 Camphora micrantha | reverse complement strand
TGACTCAGCTTGCTAGGCGGGATGCCCAGCTCTTCGAGTGCCGAAGTAGAGATGAGGTTGAGGGCAGAACCCGGATCGATCTGTACTCTGTGTATCGGCATCTCTTTGATGTACCCTGTAAAGTATAAGGGCCGGTTGTGCTTTGTTTCGCCTAGTAGGAGGTCTTCCTTAGTGAAGGCGATAGTTGCACTTGCTGCTTTTTGAACTGAGAGGCAATCATTGCAAGATATCTCAGTCTTCTTCTTTTCTCCTTTTGAGGAGGTATTTGATTTTTTAACCCTATAGTCCATTTCAATTTGTAGGACTTGTGGGGCATGCTTGTCGACATCCATATTCAGTCTTTGCAGTTCTGAAATGAGACTATCACGAGTTTGGGGAGACATTCGTAATAAGTCTAGGATGTGCAGACGTGCAGGTATGTGTCTAAAGTGCTCAATCAAGTCATACTTGAAAGCCTCCTTAGGGCCTGCATTTTCATTAATGTTGCCACTTGGGGCGCTTACATTCTGTCCCGAAGGATTTACATAAGAAGAAGAAGTTAGATTGTAGTTTTTGTGGTAATCCCGGCCAGAGCGGGTACCTTTACCAACTTCGAGAGCTTCTGGAGATGGTTCTTCATTCGGAAGTCCACCCTCGGGATTGAGGGGTTGATCCTTTTCATTTACTGAAGATGCTTCCGTGTCAACATTACCATCCTCAGTGACTGCATTGCATGGAGCATTTTCCGAGAACAAGTCCTGAACAGCGTCCAGCAATTTATCTTCTTTGTTTACAATTTCGTCGGTCCAGACATCACCCATGAGGTTGGGCATCTGGGACCAGTTGACTGGGTAGACTTCATTGGTAGAGACGTCTTCAAGGTGGTCAGCCAGAAGAGGTCTGTACATTGATGTGACAGTCTCAGAAGACGAAGGTTGAGAAGACGGCACCTCCGAGGTAGCAATATCAGAGGATATACTACTTGATGTAGTATAGGAGTTTGTGGCCTCGGCAGATGAAGCTCCAGAGGCGCTGTCGTCTCGAACTATCGCATTGCAAGCAATAGGAAACGTGTCCGGAACGGATTGTTGGGAGTCAGATTCATCCTCTGAAGTAAGGGGATCATCCACCCAGCAGTTTTCTTCATTTTCAGGAGTTACTGGAGGGGACTCCTGTAGATTTTTCGGGACCTCCGGTTCCGGATTGTGATGAAGCTGATTGATGTGATCTTGTCTTTGCTCTATGGCAAGATGTTGCAAGATCCTTGCATATTCTTCGAGATCAGGCATAGGAGCCAGATCTTCTTCTTCATCTACTCCTTGTAATTCCTCGTGATCGGGTTCTACCGGAGCATCGGCAGGTGCTGTGTCAACAGCATTTTCCTGAACAACCTCTTGGTCTGCTTCATCATCGGACCAAGATCCCTGTGGTTGTAAATGATTATACCAGATCACCGGCATGAGGTGGGATTCGGGGATCCATTCCTCGTCGGAGAGGTATTCTCCTGTTTCGAGGGATTCCTCCCATTCATCGGTGTCACTGGCGGTATCACTGGACTCGTACCCATCCATGGGGAATCCAACTACTGAATTGCAAGAGTATGATGCCCCCTGCATGTCTTCAATCTTTAGCAGTGATGGCATGAAATCACCAAGGGTGAATTTCCTTGCCGGCCTTGAAGTCTCGGAAGGAGACTTTTCTGCTGCCCCCGGTGAGGGGGTAGGGGAAGTTTCTATCTTTTCAGGAACTTCTTGTTTTAGTTGAGCTTTCTCCTGCTGTTTAAGCTTGCGGAGTTGTCTCCTGGCTTGCCTTCGCTGTTGAGCGGTCGGCTTTGTTTTGACGATCTCCCAGTTTTCATCTTCCAGGAGGTTGGGATGTACCCATATGGGCTGTCCATCCGGTGTTGGGCACGGGACAAGCTCTTGGGATGTTTGAGCCATTTTTATCACCTTGAAGGAAGTGGTGACCTTCTTCTTTGGTGACTTTTGTGTTTGTCCATATGACACCATGTTGACGGAGGCAGACCCGTAGTTTTTGTCAAAGGTGATGACTCCGTTTTTCCACATCTCGTTGATCTTTTCTCTCACAACGAAGCATTGGTTGAGAGGATGCGAGATCATCTGGTGGTACGGACAGTACCGGGGATCGTTGGTTTTGCCAACATCTCCTGGTCTTTTGGGTTCAGGCAGGGTGAGCTTCCCGTTTGCCAAGAGAGCCTTGAAGATTTCTTCGACATCTTCATCGAACGGGTATTTCTTTTCTACTCGTTCTTTGAAGGCATCAGAGAGTTCAGGTCTCTTACCTGCACCTTTGTTTTCAGCTTTCTTTGGTGGCTGCGGAGTTGACTTGGTTTGCACATTGAGAACCTCCTTTTTCTTTTGCTTCGAGGTTGCAATGGCGGTCGGCTCCTTCTTTGATGACTTCTGACTGCTGAGGTCTTTGATCACCGTCTCAACCTCCATTGATGCTTCTAGGAGTTCTCCCAGATTCTTTGATTTGTTGCCGATAATCATGGAGCGTATCTTTGCTCTCATGTTGTTACGACAAATGTCGACCAGCGACGTTTGTGGCAGTACGCCTGAACATTTGTACGCCATTGCCTTCCATTTGTGAATGTAGTCGTATATCGACTCATTCTCTCCCTGTTTTAGGCTGCAGAGTTGAGCCATAGTCACAGGATGATCCTCACCTTTGAAATGAGTTAGGAAGCGTGTCTCCATCATGGCCCAGTTTTGGATAGAGTCCTCCTGAAGAGTGGAGTACCAATCAAAGGCCGTACCTTTTAGGGTACTTGCGAAGAGACGGATCTTGAGGGCGTCTTGATCCGCGATGGCTCCCGTCAGGATCTTGAAATGGATGACGTGTTGTCTAGCCGAGCCCTTTCCCGTATATGTTTGGAGAGTGGGCTGTTTGAATTTGGTAGGAAACGGTACCGAGTCCATCCATAAGGGATATGGCGGCTTGATTCCATGTTCCTTTAGTGAATCCTCTTCTTTTGCTTTGGCGAGGATATCGTCAACGTCCTTTTTGGTAAGGGCGCGTGACTCATTTACCTCCTCTTCGTGGTGACTTGGAGGAGCTTGATTTTCATTATTCAGTGGACGTTGGAGGGTAAGAAGTAAGTTCTCCATGAGAGCTTCTATCCTCTGCTGTCCCTGCTCCAGCTGCTGGATGCGTGTGGCTACGTCATCTTGCGGCGGAGGCTGCTCAGCATTTGTGACTAAGACGTTCATCTTTCGAGAGTCGAATGAGGATATCGTCTTGGTGGCTGAGCTGGAGCTCATTCTTCTGGATGAAGAGTTCGAAGAGTGATTGCTCCGGTGTCCTTGACTTGAAGGAGTGGGAGAATCTTCTCTATGTCTTCGTGCCCGGGAGACGCTGTGAGTCACCGGTCGCTTGACATGGATTTTTGTTGCTGACTTCTGGCGCCTTTTGGTTTTGCCAACCATATGGACAGTAGCTACTTGGTTGGGTGCTTCTTTTTTGACCCATTTTTGAGAGACCTGGAGCGTGGAGTGCTGAGCTCTTTGCTTTTCTAGTCTCTTTTGCCGATACGCCGCGCGGCGACACATGCGACGAGCAATTTGAGCTTCAGTTAGCTCGGGCTGTGCTCTAGCCACGAAGGAGGTGTTCCCTCGCGTGCAGTAGCCGAGCTTGTCTTCTTTGTAATTCGGCAAGGACAGGATCTGGATGCGGTCCTTAGCCTGTGGCAGCGAAGCTTTAAATTTGGTGAGCTCTGCCCCTGTTGAGATGAAGGGCCGAGTTGTGGGAATACAGGCCTTGACAGATTCTCGCTGAGGCCTGATGATGCACGACTTGATCCTGGGCTTATAGGAATAAGCCGGCTCGTGCTGGGTGGATTTTGTTTGGTGGAGGGCTGGTTTCTCCTCTTTCGTGTACGAGAGAGGGTAGAACCGGTTCTCCTTGAGCGGGGCCAGGTATGCTGGCCTTGCAGATCTTTGGGACCTTCTTTGTTTTGGAGAAGGTCTTGGAGACCAAGTCTTGAGGTAGACCTGGTTTCTTGCAGGCTGAGGTTTCGCGGAGCTGTCGCGAGCTTCAGTCTTCTTGGCGGTTGCCCTTGGTGTCACGGTAGTGACGCACCCAGGGGCGGTTCTCTGCTTCTTGGCAGGAGTTGTTTCTTCCGCGGGAAGTGGGAAAGGTCCCAGCGACCCGAAGACGATGGACCGGGGAGAGGAGGTCGACCCGGTGTCTTGTGCGTTGCTGAAGGAAGTGACACTTCGGCCGCTGGCGAGGCGCTTAGGAGCGCATTTGTTTTGCTTCTCTTGAAGCATCAGCTGGTACTTGTTCTCATCGAAGGTGATTGTCAGCGAAGCTGCCATTGTTAGTTTTGGAAAAACCTTTCTGAAACAAGACCGGATCCATTAGTAATCACAAGAATGTGGTGATCATAAATGGAAATAAACTATGGTTTTGTCTTTTCAATTTGCTCAAGGGGACAAGGCCCAACCCAAGCAAGATGAAGAAGGCAAAAAGCCATAGAGTATACAATTGTTCTAAACGCAAGTATGAAAGGCTCAGAGTGAGCGTTCCAGTGACTGCTAGAAGCAATTGTGAACCTTAATTCAGATTACCGAGGAACGAGGCTCACTCGAGGTAAAATGATATAAGGTTGGGGTACAAATGTGTCGGTCGCGAATACAGTAGACCCAAGAGGGCGTACTAGCACCGCTAGGCACAGATGTTGTAAATCGCATCCTTGAAATGGACACGAGATGGGATTTTTGAAAGGTCAAGGTTGGGTTCATAAAGGAGAGCAAATGGCACTCCGATCCGAAAACGTGCTCAACATTTCTGCGAGCACAGAGTCCGAAAGGGAAATAACCAGAATTTCTCGAATCTGGACCCAACAATGACGGAAGTTTTTTTTTTTTTTTTGAAAAGTCAGGATCAGATTCATCAAAGAGAGCAAATGACGTTCCAACCCAAACACGTGCTCAACATTTCTGCGAGCACAGTAATCCGAGGAGGAAGAGGTCAAGATTTCTCGACTTTGAACCCAAACGTGACAAATTTTTTTTTTTTTTTTTTAAGATTTTTGGAGAGCAAATGATGTTCCAATCTAAACACGTGCTCAACATTTCTGCGAGCACAGAGTCTAGAAGAGATCAAGATTTCTCAAATTTGAACCAAAAAATCGACGAAAAAATTTTTTTAGGGTTTGAGAATACATCGAGTTCTCACGATTCGTTCTTATGAAACCAATGTTGATAGATCAGCCCCCAGGTAAGGGTAGGATTACTTAATGAACCCGTTTGGAGGACCCTTACCTAGAACAGCCTAGCTGTCTCCAAACTCTGGACAAGGCTTTTCTTAAATCAACGTCGATTAAAGAACGCAATCGGTAAAACTTTCGTGTTCTCAAATGCATCCCCTTTTTTTTTTTTTTTTTTTGGTGGACTCATCAGAGAGAGCGAATGGTCCGTTCCCCGTCTGAACAGGGGCTCAAACAATTTCTGCGAGCCCTAAGTCAGAAAGGAAAAGAAAACCAAAATTTCTCAAATTTGGATCCAAAAGAGAGAAGATTTTTTTTTTTTTTGAAAATCTGACAAGTTTGAAATCAGATTTTTTTTTTTTTTTTTTTTTTTGGTGGACTCATCAGAGAGAGCGAATGGTCCGTTCCCCGTCTGAACAGAGGCTCAAACAATTTCTGCGAGCCCTAAGTCAGAAAGGAAAAGAAAACCAAAGTTTCTCAAATTTGGGTCCAAAAGAAAGAAGATTTTTTTTTGAAAATCTGAAAAGTTTGAAATCAGATTTTTTTTTCTTTTTTTTTTTTTGGTGGACTCATCAGAGAGAGCGAATGGTCCGTTCCCTGTCTGAACAGGGGCTCAAACAATTTCTGCGAGCCCTAAGTCAGAAAGGAAAAGAAAACCAAAGTTTCTCAAATTTGGGTCCAAAAGAAAGAAGATTTTTTTTTTGAAAATCTGAAAAGTTTGAAATCAGATTTTTTTTCTTTTTTTTTTTTTTTTTGGTGGACTCATCAGAGAGAGCGAATGGTCCGTTCCCCGTCTGAACAGGGGCTCAAACAATTTATGCGAGCCCTAAGTCAGAAAGGAAAAGAAAACCAAAGTTTCTCAAATTTGGGTCCAAAAGAAAGAAGATTTTTTTTTGAAAATCTGAAAAGTTTGAAATCAGATTTTTTTTTCGAACTCATCAAAGAGAGCAAACGGTCCCTTTCCCAATCTGAAAACGTGCTCAAACATTTCTGCGGGCACTGAGTCCAAAAGGGAGGAGATCGAGATTTCTCAGATCTGAATTCAAAGAACAAGAGAAGATTTTTTTTCGAGAAGGAGAAAGATTGGAAATAGACTTAAAGAAAGAAATTTCCAAAATAAAAATCCCATCTCATGTTTTTTTTTTTTTATGCAAAATTCAACATTGGCCACCAACTAGAAAGGTGCCAAAGAATCTAAGTTCATGTTCTCAAATGAACGGGTCCCACCGGGTATGCCAGCTTGATGGACCCGATTCCTCCCTCTCTCCCGCTGCCTCCGCCCCGGGTCTTTTCGGGGTACGACGAAGGGGAGGAAAGGAAAAGAAAAAGGGTTTCAACATCTTTCTTTTTTTTGTACGGGTAGGCCAATTTCACTTTTCTACTTGGAATTTAGAAACGGTGATCCGAAGATCCACCTTCACAAGTAGAAAGGGGAAATGAAACTTTTTCTAGTTTCTATTGCACACATATTTTAAGAAAAGAGACAAAGGGTTTTTTTTTTGAATGCCGTGAAAGGCGATTTCATTTGTTGCCGTGAAAGGCGATTTTGCCGTAAAAGGCGATTTACAAGTCTCATCCATTATGAAAGACAAGAATTGTGATTTTTGTCTCTAAAAGAAAAATAAAGTACAATAGAAATCAAGAAAAGGAATCTGACTTCTCATTCGATTGTAGGGACACGTTCAGATCGACGGTCGCGAGTCATGTATGGGCTCCTCCATCGTCCATGCAGATGAGAACACGATGCTTGGATTCTTGGCTCGGCTTTCTAACCTCAGATTTTTAAAGGACAAAGACCAAGAGAAGGTCTTATATCCGATAAAAAGCTAAGTAAACGGGCTGAAAAGCCACGTTTTAGCCATGTTGGTAGAAGAAGGGAGGTCCTTGGGGGGGTGGCCCCCCCAAGGGTGCTTCAATCACCTTGTGGTGGTCTTTTGCAGCAGAGTTGCAGGACTTCTGGATTTTTTGTCTTTGTCGGGGGGGAGAGAGAGAGATCCGGATAGCACCAGCCTTGTTTCCCTTTGGAATGCCCTCCTATTTATAGGCCTTTGGTAGCCATTTAGGAGGGTTTATGAGCATTGAATGCATTAATACTCATAATGGGAGGAGTTACAAGTTTTAAAGTATTTGTTTTGTAACTCCTTTTTCCTTGAATCTGATTGGCCGATGGAGAATAATGAGCTTTCAATTGCCTTTAATCCCCATCATGGGAGGAGTTTCATGGCTTTAATGCCATAAATCCTTTGACTTGTAACTCCCATTTGCTTGCTTATGATTGGGCCGTCCAAAATAATGAGTTAATGACCGCATTAACTTGTCATAAAACGGGTCATTTAACTTCATTAATTGGTCGCCAAGTCGCTCGAAGAGTCGCGGGCCGTGCCGCGTCTTTTGGAATTCTTCTTGCGATGATCGCCGGTGGATCCACATGTTGTTTGATGTCGGATGGCGATGCAATTTTAGACATTGGTTAATGTCAGTATGTCGGCAACATCTGTCCTGTCGATTTCACGATCGGGCGGGCAGAAAGTGTGCTTTCTTTGTCGGCCGGTTGGCGAATTCGAGGCATTAAATGATCATCCAATGACTTCGGCGTCGGATCCGTGATGTTTGACGAAGATCGACGGATTTCATGCACGAAAAATCAGATTTTGGAAAAATCACAAGGGCCAATCAACTCGAAACGCGAAAAGGACCCGAAAAAGTGGGTTTCCGGCGACTTTTGGGTCGCCGGAAATTCCATGGTCGCCGGCGACCATGGGCCTTGGGCCCGTTTTTTGGTCGCCTTTCGGTCGCCGTTTCTTCGCCGTTTTTCGATCTTTTTTCATTCTTTTTTCTCCTGTATTTTTCCTGACATTTCCCCTCATTTATTGGCCTGATTCCCTTGAAGAAAACCCGACGAGAAGCCACGCAAATCGGAGCACAAAGTTTCCCATTTTTTGGAAAGCCGAAGATTTTGTTGCGCGGTTTTGCCGATTTTTTTGTCAAGCGTTGAAACTAGGCCAAACGATGTCGGAATGACCTGAAATTTGACGTGGAGCTTCTTGAACATTAGATAGGACCAACCATAGGCTTTGGTTTGAGTTTTGAAGCCGTTCGGGGCCCCGCAAACGCTTGCCTTAATTTCGCCATGAGAGAGATGCCGAGCTTTGACTTGTGGTCAACCGATGTCCGATTGACCTGAAATTTGACAGGGAGCCTCCTGAGTAGTAAGCAAGACCAACCATGGGCTTTAGTTTGGGTTTTGAAGCCTTTTGGGGTCCCGCAAACGCTCGCCTTGATTTCACCTCGAGGAAAATGCCGAGCTTCGAAACTAGGCCAAACGATGTCCGTTTGACCTAAACTTTGACAGGGGACCTATTGGAGTCATTTTGAGACGATCCATTAGCTCCAATTTGAATGCCATGATTCCGGGGTGCTCCGTCGCCGATGGGCTTGTTTTTGCTTCCCGAGAGTTGATGAAGGGTCAAACGTCGTCCGTTTGACCTGAAATTTGGCAGGGGGCCTTTTGGAGATATTTTGAGACCATCCGTAGGCTTTGATCGAAGTTTTGAAGTCTTCGACATTGTCGCTGCCGGGAGCTCTTGTCTGGCTGTCGGAGGAGTGAAGTTGGGCCAAATGATATCGAAGTGGCCTGAAACTTCATGTGTACTCCTCTTTTGGTTGTTTTGAAGGATCTTGCAGTTTTTGTTTGATTCTGACAAGATCTGGTGCTTGAAGTGGCGCCTTCCTATTTATGGCAGGATGTGGCTCCATGTAGCTTTTGGTGTTGAAGGGACATAGTGACATTTTTGGTGTCAACAGCAAGAAAGAGAAGAACCATTGAAGTGGGATCATTAGTAAGGCCCAGTATAGAGCTTCATTCACCTCGGGAAGTCCTCTGCCTTGACTCCGGCCCTAGCTGGATGGATCCGATCGTATCCTACCTTAAGGACAACCAGCTCCCCGAGGGTAAAGGCGAGGCTCATCGAATTAGACTAAAAGCGGCACGGTTCTGGTTATCTTCCGAAGGCAGGCTCTACAGGAAGTCATTCACCGGCCCATACCTTCAGTGTATTCACCCGAGCAAGGTTGAAGATTTTCTCTTCAAAATACATGAAGGGATCTATGGAAGCCATATAGGAGGAAGATCGTTAACATATCGAGCGATCAGTCAGGGGTACTGGTGGCCGTATATGCAAAAGGATGCACAGTTGTACGCCAGAAAATGTGAGTAGTGCTAGAAATTCTCCCCTCTCTCCATCAACCGGCCCAAGATCTGAGTCCGCTCTCCAGCTCGTGGCCCTTCGCCCAGTGGGGGCTGGACATTGTAAGACCACTCCACCGAGCCCCTGGAAATAAGAGGTGGTTGATAGTAGCCACCGACTATTTCACCAAATGGATAGAGGCAGAATCATTGTCCTCCATCATAGAGCATGACACGAAAAATTTTGCTTGGAAGAACATCGTCACGAGGTTCGGCATCCCAAGAGCCCTGATCTCGGATAATGGCACCCAGTTTGACTCCCCCTTTTTCAAGAATTTCTCTCAGGAGCTCGGCATCAAAAACCACTATTTCACTCCGGCGTACCCGCAGAGCAATGGTCAAGCGGAGATCTCCAATAAAGTGGTACTTGATGGGCTGAAGAAACGATTGAATCAAGCTAAAGGTAGGTGGGTAGAAGAGCTTCCAAGCGTCCTGTGGGCTTACAGAACGACTCCAAGACGCTCCACTTCGGCAACCCCTTTCTCCCTCGCTTATGGGATGGAAGCAGTTATTCCTCTTAAGATCGGCCTCCCGACTCTGAGATCCGAACTCTTTGACCAAGGCCAGAACGAAACAAACCTCGCTCGGGAATTGGATTTCGCTAACGAACGCAGAGAAACAACAACTATCAGACTGGCTACTTATCAGCAGCAACTGGCCAGGGGCTACAACAAAAAAGTCAAGGAGAGAAGGTTCTCTATTGGCGACCTAATTCTAAAGAAGACCCTCCCGGGAGATAGAGACCCGAATCAAGGCAAGCTAACACCAAACTGGCACGGACCATTCAAGGTAGTTGCCACTGCCGGACAGTCAGCTTACAAGCTTGAAGAAATGGATGGCCGGCAGTTGCCGCGGCCCTGGAATGCATCACACCTCAAAAAGTTCTATTTTTGAGTCTGTATTCAAGTTTCCCAAAATCAATGAAAGCAGTCCTTGTCCTTGTCCCCATTGTTACCGAGCTTGAGCAATAGTCGGCAGATCGGCGACAACGCCATAATAAGATTGCCAGAGGGTCGGTCCACGTACCACCCCGGCATGAAGCCATTACAGCCATGATGAGATTGCCAGAGGGTCGGTCCACGTACCACCCCGGCATGAAGCCATTACGGCCATGATGAGATTGCCAGAGGGTCGGTCCACGCACCACCCCGGCATAAAGTCATTACGGCCATGATGAGATTGCCAGAGGGTCGGTCCACGTACCACCCCAGCATGAAGCCATTACGGCCATGATGAGATTGCCAGAGGGTCAGTCCGCGCACCACCCCGTCATGAAGCCATTACGGCCATAATGAGATTGCCAAGGGGTCGGTCCACGCACCACCCTGGCATGAAGTCATCTCGCCATTATGTTGTGTGCCAAATTATATTTTAAATCAGCTATCCTCGGCAAGATCTGCTAAAGCCGGACCCAGATGCTACTAGCAAGAAATCAAGCACAACAAAGTAAATGACACGCCATGATTTCAGAAACAAATTTCTAATTCTATTAATTTGTGAAGTCATTACAACCGACAAACCAAAAGAGAACATACATCCTCGACAAAAAAAATAATTTTTTTTTTGAGTACATCATCACTTCATCACAAATTTTGAGGGTTAGAACCCTCGGGGTCGCTGGCCTCAGGTCGACCAGAGTCGGAAGCCTCAGCTACCTCTATGCGGACATTGATCACCGGGGCCGACGGGCTAGGGAATGGCGGGGGATTCACAAAGGACTAGTGACCCTCTGTGATCCCCACTGCCTTCAAAGCGGCGTGCCACGCCCTCTCCCAGGCCTTATCTCGGACTCGGAAGACCTTTGCCTCATAATAGGCTGTCGCCTGCCTCGCCGCGTCCTCGAAGGCAACCATGAGTTCCAAGTTCGCCTTGGCTGCGGCTTCATTTGCTCGTTCCGTTTCGGCCGAGAGGTCGCCCCTCAGCTTATCCACAAGGGCCTCGAGATCGGCTGCCTTTTTCTTCTCCGCCTCGATCTCGGCTGCGACTTCCCCAAGCTTAGCCTCGAGCTCTTCTTTCAGTTTCTCCGACTGGTTCGCTTTCAGTGTGCTCTCCTCCAAGGCAGCCTCCAGCTCCCCTTTCTCCTCGATCAGTTGGGCCACCAGGGGGCCCTGTTCCTTTAGCCTCTCGCCGACCACCAGTGACTTCTGCACCGTTTGCCGACAAAAATGAAAAATCAGTAAACAGCAGCCGGAATGAAGTGCTTGGTAAAAAAGTAGAGAATTTAACCCACCTCAAGGCACGAGCGCATTAGGGACGCCATCAACCTCGGATCATCCATCTTCGACAGACGAGCCATATCCCGCGGCAAAGCGCAGGCGTGTCCGAGCGTCTCCATAACAAGAGAGTTGGCCCTCCTGTGGATGCAGTCCTCCACGGTCACGGGCCTGCCCTCGCTCATCAGGAAGCTCGGCTGCCAAGGGTCCGGACCGACTGGCGACGACGCTCTGCCTGAACTGGTCCTCTCCTCTCTGGGCCTCTTCCTTGGGCGACCCGAGGGCTGAACAGGGTTCACCTCGAGCGCTGGCGCCTCTCCGGTCGGCCCCTCCCTTGCCGGAGTCTCCTCTTCCGCACCGGCATTAACCCTGACGGGTCCCTGGGTAGGAATCTCGGCAGCATCTGAGATCACTGGCGGGGGTGACTCTGGAGTCTCCTCCTCAAGTGCCAGCGCCTCCAAATCCACGAACGCCGGGATCTGAGCCATTCCTCTCTCCGGGTTTGGCGGGGTGCGGCGGGGTCTTCTCCTGAGGGGGGTCTCTGGTGGCTCCGACTCAGAGCTAGTCGCCCCAGCACCAGACGTAGCTTGACCAGTAGTGTCGGTCGCAGCCCTTGAAGGACCTCCCACCTCGAATACAGCCATAGGCCGGCTCCCACTAGCCTCGAGTTCGCTCACCCATGGACTGCCTTCTTGGGGTGACTGCGATGGCAGCTCGGATCTCTTGTAATATCCGCGGTACTTTGGCTCATAACCAAGAAGCGCCCAAGCCGCACTATGTGAAAAGTCAGTGCACTTTTCGATCTTCTGGAGCCAGTCCTCGTTCCTCTTCCAGCCGAACTGTCTGGCGAGTCGTTTTCGTTCTTGAGCAGCTGTAAAAATGATCAAACGTCAGCTCGGCTAAGTGATAAGAGAAGATAATTCCAAAAGGAGCGACAATTACTTGGAACAGTTCCAAGGCTACGGGGAACCCTGTACGCTTTGCTGACCCCGGCGCCGAACTCCCAGTTCCCCGAAATGCACAGGAGGTCCTCCCCCGCTTACTTGTTCGAGTCTTCGAGCGCCGTGACAAAACCGTGTCGGCGGGGTTTGACGCGGAGGTAGTAGTTGTCCTCCTTAGTCTTGCAGATGTCATAAATGTCCTCGATGTCGTGGACGCCGAGGTCGATTTCTAGCTTCTTATTCAAAGCAGCCGTGCCCATGATGATTTTGTAACCGTTGGGCATCAGCTGGCAGGGATTTATGTTCCAAGTGTTGAGACAGGCCCTAAGGAGGGGGTCTAAAGGGAACCTAACCACCCCCCCCCCCCCCCCAACCCTCTATGATGGCTATTAGCGGGAATGGCATCCAGCCCTCCTAGTATCTACGGAGGGCATAATCTGAAGGGTCCGCTGCTCTAACCTGAACGTCGTCCGGTATCTGGTATGCCCCTTTCAACCCTTCTATGGCTGCCGGACCCTCCAGCCAGTGACTATAGATTCCCATATTTAAAGAAGAAAAAGACTGTCCAAAGGGGGAAACCCTAAAGAGAAGGAAATAAAACTCACAGCCGGAGAGAATGCAAACGAGGAAGTCTTTCAGTCGCACGTCGCTGTGACCTCTTTTACTGTGGGAAGCTTTGAGAAGGAAATAAAACTCACAGCCGGAGAGAATGCTGACGGGACAAATGTCATCCCAGCCGTTCAAGGTCCTCATCGGACCTCTGACAAAGCAGTATCTAGTGGCTGTAACCATATCAGGGGGAGGCCCAAGAAGGGATCCGATGGGACCTTTACTACCAATAAGTCAAGACAAGATCAGGCCCAATGTAACTGGCATTTAATGCAACATGGGCTGATTAGTCTGGCATTTAATGCAATGTGGGCTGTAATGGACTCTAATCAATTACTTTGTGGGTTGATGAGACTTCAGCAGTCAAGTCATCAAGCCCACCACCCAAGATCTTTGGACCCCCTCTCTTATATATACAGGGATAGATTCTAACTCAGGTACGCAGAACAAAATATACATGCATTTTGTATCCCTTCTTCTCCGACCTTGACTTAGTCCCTGCACTAACTAAGGCATCGGAGAGCCTTGTGCTGCCCACAGCCAGGGTCCCCTGACCTCTTTCCCTTCCCTTTCAGGTCATTAGGGCAGTCGGCTTCTACAGTCAGTTAAGATAAGTCCCGAAGGGCTCCCCCTAATCTTGTGAGTTATATTTTCTGCACTTACAGCATGCAAATGAGATTTTTGTAGCACTTCATTTTATTGGCTTTCTCCCATCTAAGAGGTTAGCCATTGGAGTTAAATATGAACTAGCATAATAACCCGTGCTGAGCACAGATATGGCCATTATTGTAATTTAAATATTAATGCATTAAGAGAATTCATAGATTTTAGAAAGAAAACAAAAGAATAAGAAGGCTATGAAAGTACCTGTTTATATAATTCCAGAGCTAGTGGTGGAAATAGGAGAATCTGAGTAGAAAGGAAGTGGTAGAGTTTGTATTGAAATGGATTTTTGCAATAAAAAAGAGAAGTGTGGGTAGTTATGAGTGGTTTTGATAAAGAGATAAAGTGAGTAATTACATGAGTGGGGAGAGAAGATTTAAAAGCGAATAACTTGTGGTAAAAATTACAACCGACAGTCAAAATTAAAGCCCAAACCTCCCTCTTTAATATTTTATAATATGAGGTTAAACGTTGGACTAATAGCTAAAGAGAAGTGATCCCTCGCCATTGTCAAATAAACTTACATAGATACTCATATATACAACAACCATTTGTAGATAAGCCATTGAAAAAAGAAGTAAAAGAATGATGTATACCTTATTTACAAATACATAAGAGTTATATGAAAATCACATAAGAATCATATAAACAAAATGAATACAAGAATCACCCCCCCCCCCCCCCCCAATACCTATATGCATGCACAACTGAATCCATATGTACAACAACTATATGTAGATGAGCCATTGAAGGAAATTACAAGAATAATGTATAACCTATTTACAAATACATAAGAATCATATAAAAAAAATATAAATACAAGAATTACAAAATAATTATGCTCAAATAAATCCCCAAATAAATTCCTCTATTTATAACTAATAAAATAGGAAAATTTTCAAATAAGGCCTATTTTTTCCTTATACCAAAAAAGGACACAAGTTTCAAAACTTTTCAAATTAGTCCCTAAGTTCTTCAAAAAAAAAAAAAAAAATTCAATTAATTAAGGACATCTGATCACTTAAAGGTATTTTTTTATGGCATTTTCTTTCAATTTTTTTAAAATACTAAGAGTACCTTTATTTAAAGCCATGACATGATTCTGGCAGCCTCTACATTTAGCAGAAGTACCTAGTTTTCCTCAATCACTATAAGGCTGCCAGTGAAAATAAAATGAAGAAAATATAGAGGAAGTGAATGGGGGGTTTTATTTCATTGAAGGATAATTTCGGTAGTTTAAAAAAATTAAAGAAAAAAAGTTGTTGGAAAATAGCTTTAATTGGATGAATGTCCTTAATTGAAAACTTAGGGACTAATTTGAAAAGTTTTAAAACTTATGTCCTTTTTTAAAATAAGGCAAAAACTTAAGGACTTATTTGAAATTTTTTCATAAAAATAAGAGGAATTTCCTAATCCTCAGGGGCACTCAAAAATCTTATCTTAAGCTCCACTAAGTATTTTAAAGAAAAACTAAGGTAGCATTGGGTTCATTGTAATGAAAGTTAGAATGGAATCTTCATTTCAACGAAATGATTATTTCCGCGTTTGATTCGTTAAAAAGTGGTGGAATGACCATTACTTCCGAAATCACCATTCTTTTATGTAATGGAATCATCATTGAACTTGGGAGAGGAATGGTCATTCCATTTCTTTATATTTTTTTCTTGAGACCAAAATACCCCTTTATCACATCAAAATGTGGACGTTAATTTTTAACTTATGGATGAATGTTAACTTAATTACTTTATTTAGCTAATTTAAGTGATGTTTAAGTTTAGTAATGTGTTATTTAGATATTTTGATTATATTTAAGCTATTGTAAATGATGTCTTAGGTGTGTTATTTTGTGGTTGTTTTAATGATAATCTATCAAAATAGGTAAATAATTATATTTTAGATATAGCTTGAAATAAGAAAATTTCTAAAAATAAAAAATTCTAACAAGGATATTTTGGTAAGTTTTATGTAAATTTTATATTCCATTCCTCACATCATTCCAGCATACCAAACATAAGAACAAAAATAAAAATTCTATTACTGGATTAAATGATACATACCAAACGCAAGAAGAGATATAAAAATTCTATTACTGAATTGATTATTCATAAATACCAAACGTTGGAATGAAAATGACTATTCAGACTTATTTCACTCTCCATTCCATTTTTACCTAAAATCATTTCAGCGAACTAAACTCTACCTAAATCCCACAAAGTTGAACCGGACGGGGTATCCTCCGGCCCGGAACGAGTGATTGACCGCCCTATTTGTAATAAATCTCTCAAACTTCGGTGCTCGCGCGGTGTATGAATTTTTACTAACCGTTTTAGAAAGTCCTTTCTTTTTCCATCATTGTTTTGCTTTATCTTCCCAGAGTACCGCAGTCTGCCTTCTCTAGTTCTCTCCCTCTCTTTCTTAGCTGAAATTTCTCAAATTCGTTTGTGGGTTTTAATCTCTTTGAATTGTTGAGACTTGGGTGGACTTTGAAATTGTACAGATGGATTATGAGTATGAAAAGCTAATCAGTAGGATGAACCCACCAAGGTATTTATTTTCTTGATTGATTTTCTTTTACTTAATATTCCATTCTTTTCTGTGATTTTCTTTTGTTGGATCTTCTTCTGTTTTGGAGGAGGCAGTAATTTTTAGCGGTTAATGTTATGGGCCTGTTGAAAATCCTCCTTTCTGGGTTTTTTTCACTTTTATTGACTGGTTTTTCTTTTTAACACTTTTTTTTTTTTTTTACTTGGTGGAGATGTTTTTTTTTCTTGTATGTTTTGTTTTTCTGGAAGTAAACTGCAATTTTTAGAGAATGCTTTAAGAAGGTTTTCTTATATAGTTTTCTCATATCTTTCTTGCATAGCTGCTGCTGCTGCGGATGCTACTTCTTCTTTTTGTGTGATTTTTTGGAGAGGACATTCTGTTTTCCAAATAGGAATTACAGAAATGATTCAACTTAAGGTGTGAGTTTTCTCTGTTCCAGGTTTTGTAAATTTTTTTTTTCTTTTTGTTGAGTGTTGGGGGCTGTTGCTATTTGATAATGTAATTCTTCTTACTTTCACTTGAATATTTTTTTGGCTTAGTTTTCTTTGTTGGGTTTACATTTCTAATAATGAGGCATTGCAGTTTTAGTGAGTTATTCAGTCTTTTCTATTATGGTCTGTCTGAATTTCCTTCATGAGATTTGGTGATGTTTAGTTGGATGCTTTTGTAATTTTTAAAAAAGAATTTGTTTTTAATTTTGGCTTCTAGAACTTATTTCCTCTTTTCTTGCCCCATTTTCTTGGGTTTTCTATTTCTAGAGAAAATTACTCAAAGGTTCTTTAGAATTATGTGGCAAAGAAATGGGTCTCAAGACTTTGCACTGTTTTTGTTTTTCATCTGTTATGTATGATCATCTATCTCTCTTATGTTTATATATATTATATTTATAATCCTAAAACTGAGTTACTTTCCTATAAGAATTTGAAATTTGAATAGCTGAGCGCCCTGGCTGCCTTTTGTTTTTCTTTTCCTTTTGGATGATTTCTCTTTTCTTTTTTTAACTTCGACTCCCTTTTTTTTTTTTTGGGGAACCTTTTGTCAGGTTTTAAAACAAAAGGAGCTACATCTTTATAGAGATTACTGTAAAGAGTCTGTTGAATCCTCGCTGTTTTACAGTCTTATTTTAGGTAGAATAGAATTTGGGAGTCACACCTTTTAGTTAAACAACCATGGTGTCTCTTCTCTCTCTCTCAGTCAGTGTTGAAATATGGCAAGGATCCCAATGTTCTGAATTTTATCTCAGCTACTGAAAACTCTACACCCTGTTATACATAATCATGAGATCCAGACTGTATCTACCACTGCCAGTTGGAGGTGGAGACTCCAATAATAACATGATCCATTGATCCTAACCGACTTAGGTGTTTTATTCCTTCATAGAGTGAAACTGATTGAAGGTTTTTGCCTGGTTAATTTTCAAAAGTTGATCTGGAGGTCCATTAACTGCCCATTGCAATTGAAAAAAGTCCGGCAAAAGTTTGCAGCCAACCGACCTTCTCCATATTAATAAAATTCAAGTGTCATCCTCCTTCATCCATGCCTCATCTAGACCTAATCTTCACCATCTTCGTCAAGATGCACAATGAACACTTCTATAAGAATCATGATGGATGTGATTTAGTGGGCTTCCGGCACTGATAGACTAAAAAAGAATGGCCGTGACGGTGATGGACTCTACATACATACGATGATCACCAACAAAGCATGATGAATGTACAAGATTTGAAGAGAGATCAGGTTTTGTACCTTTTGTTTTAAGAATCACGGGTCCTTGATGGCAAGGACCGTGTGTTTGCCAGAAGGTGTTAGAGAATATGGTAGGATATGAATAGTTAGAGAATGGTTAGAATAGTTAGGATTAGATCCCTATCCTTAGGGCAAGACTCATTTTGAATTGGAAGTTTCTTGTTATTTGTGTTTTTTTTTTTTTTATTATTATTATTATAACACATCAATGATAGGGCCCAAGGTTGAATTGAAGGAAATTTCTATTGTATTCTTTATGTAAAGGTGACGAGTCCTTTTGATAACTTTGAATACATGCCTAACATCTGAGCCTCTCCCTTGAAATGATGAGTTATATTTTTAAAGTTTTCACACTTCTACTTGTAAGGTTTCTCCCTTTTATTTTGATTTGCTAATGCTTAAATTCTCTGAAAGTCTAGCTTTGTTTTCCTCCGAATCTTTTTTTCTTAAATTGCTGACCAAACTTTTGTTTTCACTTATTGCAGGGTTGTGATTGACAACAGTGCTTGTGAGAATGCAACTGTCATAAAAGTTAGCTCGAATTCCTTATATCCCTCTTCACATTGCGACGTGATTTGAATTCATAATGAGATATCTATTTTACAGTTAATATTTATTTTTGTCCATGATTTGGACTATCTCAAGTTATTTTTGATGAAATTGCTTTCTTTTAGGTCAATTGTGTTAACAAACACGGAATTCTCTTTGAAGTTGTTCAGTTTCTTACTGATTTAAAGCTTATTATTAGGAAATCATACATATCTTCAGATGGCGCATGGTTCATGGATGGTATGATTTTATGCTGTTTTAATTAATTCCATCAATCTCATACTGGTTTTTTTTTTAACGTGTAAAAATATCACCAACTGAAAGTTTTCTTTTCAATCTGCTCATTTCAGTGTTTAATGTGATTGATCACAATGGGAAGAAACTCAAGGATGAAAGGGCAATCAGCTATATAAGAGATGCATGTGTCAAATGGGTCAGTGATTAAATGGGTCATTGGTCCATACCCAATAAAGCCCAACTTGTGGGTCGAGACAAGTATCACTTGTATATCTTTGTAATTAATTCTTTATCTTATTAGGAGATATGATTAGATGTTAATTAGATTAGATTGATTGTAATTTAGTTGATTTCCTCAATCACTGTAATACATATAGAAACTCTATATCTATATATTAAACCATCGTGACCCTTACTGGGATCATGGAAATTTCACAAGTTTTCTTCTTCCCTTCCTTGCTTTGACATGGTATCAGAGCCGTGTTTCTGAGTGAATCTCCTCCATCTTCCAAGCATTGGAAGTCATCATAGTCTCTGAGAGACTCTCTGGATATTTCTTCTTCATCTTCCAAGCATTGGAAGTCGTCAGATCAGGGTGTGATCAGTCGTGGCCCACCCCAGATCAGCATTATCAAGCCAGGACATTGCAACCAATCTGGTCACCTGCTTCTTCTGGTACCTGTGGACATTCTTTGAGGATTTTTTGCACCCAGATCAAGGATCTGTGCTTTGAGATAGCACGTTAGGGCTGTTTCCTTATTTGATCAACTGGTGGCCCACCTACGATCATCTCACAATCCACAAACTTCACTCCAGTTTTGGTCGTCCATCTCTCCTTGTTATTTTGGAGATTTTTTCAGCATTTTTCAGAGATCAGAGGTAGGTGATTTGATTCATCTTGTGATTATTCACTTTTATTAAATAGTTTTCATCACAGTCGCACAAAATCCTTGATTCTGATCGGATCTGGATAAAACTTGTACTGCTGGAAAGTGAATTGTCTTCTAGTCTCTAGCTTCTGATCTGATCACCATTCAGATCTCTCTGTGGGCCCCATGCAAGGATTCTCCTCTGTTTTTTCAGGTTGTCTGGCCTGTTTTAGTGCATTTTTTGCACTTTGTGTCTTCTGTTTCTGCTTGGAATCTTCTGGTACTTCATCTGCTTGCTGTTGTGTGTTGTTTCAAGGGTTGTGTATAGATTACTGAAATGGATAAACCTGAAATTCAATTGATTAGATTTAATGGAAAGAATTATACTTCCTGGTCTTATCAATTTCAAGTCTATCTTGAAGGAAAGGAAATGTGGGGACTTGTTTCAGGATGGGATCCACGACCTAAAGAGGATGAAAAAAAATACTCTCTTGGAATACAAAGGATGCCAAGATAAAAACATGGATTCTTGGTTCTGTTGAACCACAATATATCCTGAATCTCAAACCGTACAAGACATCCAAGGAGATGTGGGAATATCTGAAGCAAGTGTATCACCAAGGAAACTCTGCCCGTCAATATCAACTTGAACTAGAGATTGCTCAGTATTCCCAAGGCACCTCTTCCATCCAGGACTATTATACGGGTTTTCTTAATTTGTGGGCAGAATATGATGAAATTAAATACCTCAATGTATCTGAGGCAGTTCTTTCTGAAATTCAACAATTACAGGCAATTTCTCATCGCGATCAGTTCCTCATGAAATTGAGATCTGAATATGAGATCATTCGTTCTAATCTGATGAGCAGAGTTCCATCTCCATCCCTCAATGAGTGCCTTAATGAACTCTTGTGAGAGGAATAAAGTCAGCTCACTCAGCAGGTTCTAAAGCAACAGTCCTCAGGAAACTCTTCTACTGTCGCATATGCTGCCACTGCCAGTTACACTCCTGGTGTCTCTCATGGTCATCCTTCTACTGCTAGAGGACAACTCCCTACAAGAGATCTTAGCAAAATCCAATGCTTTGGCTGTAAGAGTTATGGACACTATGCTTCACAGTGTAAGACCAAGTTTTGTAATTACTGCAAATCAAATGGTCATGTTATTAATGATTGCAAAAGGCGACCCCAAAATCGCCCTCCAAGAGCATATCATGTCAACACTGCAGATGCTACTACTTCCAGTGATAGTCCTTCAACACCAGTCATGCCTTCACCATCTCCTGCTTCCACTACTGCTCCTCAGATCACCCCTGAGCTTATTCAACAAATGATCATAAATGCCTTCTCTGCACTTGGCATTTCAGGTAACCACCAATCCTCTTCCTCCATATGGTTTCTTGATTCTGGAGCATCCAATCACATGACTTCCTCCACTACTCATCTCACTAACCTGCACCCATACAATGGCAATTTGCAAGTCCATACTGCTGATGGTCAAAAGCTTCCTATTACCGCTACTGGTGATATCATTCATTCATTACCTCTCACAAATGTCTTTTTATCTCTTCATCTAACTACAAATCTTCTGTCTGTTGGACAACTGATTGATGATAATTGTAATGTTTCTTTTTCTCGCTCTGGTTGTGTTGTGCAGGATCAAGTGTCGGGGATGGTGATCGCGAAGGGGCCTAAGTGTGGACGTCTGTTTCCTCTTGTTATGCCTTTTTCCTATAATAAACAGATTTCTGCTTTTTCTTGTTTTTCTCCTTAAGATGTTTGGAGGCTCTGGCATAATAGATTAGGTCATCCTCATTCAAAATTGTTGTCTTTGATGTTGAACACTGGTAGTATTAACAAAAATAAAACATCTTTTCGTCATATTTTTGATGAGTGTTCTGTTTGTAAACTTGGAAAAAGCAAAGTTCTTCCATTTTCTTCCAACTCTACTATGGCTTCTGATTGCTTTGACATTATTCATAGAGACGTCTGGGGGATTACTCCTGTAATCTCTCATACACATTTCAAATATTTTGTCACATTTATTGATGATCATAGTGGATTCACATGGGTTTATTTTTTGCACTCTAAATCTGAAGTCTTTGATGCTTTTCAAAAATTTATGGCGTATGTTGAAGATCAGTTTTCTACTCGCATAAAAATTCTCCGATCTGATTCCGGAGGGGAATATATGTCCCATCAGTTTCAACATATTTGCAAAATCATGGGATTTTATCGCAGCGATCGTGCTCTTACATTCCTCAACAGAACGGAGTTGCAGAACGAAAAAACAGACATCTCCTCGATACTGTTCGTTCTCTTCTCTTAGAATCATCAGTTTTTGCGAGATTTTGGCCTGAAGCTTTAGCTACTGCTGTTCACTTAATCAATCGCTTACCATCCTATCGCCTATAAAATCAAACACCATATTTTCGTCTCTTTCATAAGGATCCTACTTATACCCACATGCGCATTTTTGGATGTGTGTGTTTTGTTCATCTTCCTCCTACGGAACGTACCAAATTAACTGCTCAGTCCGCCCAATGTGCGTTCCTAGGTTATGCATCTCACCAAAAGGGGTATATATGCTATGATCATGTGGTCAACCGCATTCGTATTTCTCGCAATGTCACATTTTTTGAAAATCAACATTTTTTTCCTACCCATTCCTCGGATTTACCTTCTTTTTCTCATCTACCAGATTTTTCTGACACAACTTCTCCACTTCTTGTTTATGAACGTCGTCGTCATAAGGATGTTCCACACCTGCCTCCCCCTCCGGATCCCTCGCCGGCACATGATCTTGCCCCCGCTTCATCATCTGCTGCTTCATCTCCACCTCAGCTTCGTCGTTCTACTCGTCTCTCTAAGCCTCCAGATAAATATGGGTTCACTCACACATCCTTGCTTGCTACCCTCTCCTCCATTGCTATTCCTACTTCCTACCTACAGGCGGTTAAGCATGACTGTTGGCAAAAGGCTATGCATGAAGAATTAGCTGCACTGCAACAGAATCATACATGGGATATTGTTACATATCCCTCATCTGTAAAACCTATCGGCTGCAAATGGGTTTTTTCAGTCAAACTTAAGGCTGATGGCTCATTGGATCGTTATAAAGCACGGTTAGTCGCATTGGGCAATAGACAGGAATATGGCATCGACTATGAAGAAACATTTGCTCCAGTTGCTAAAATGACCACAATCCGTACTGTTCTTGCCATTGTTGCTGCTCACTCATGGCCTCTTTACCAATTTGATGTCAAGAATGCCTTTCTTCATGGTGATCTCAAGGAAGAAGTCTATATGCGACTTCCCCAAGGACTTACGGGTGTCTCGGCAGGAGACTGTGCGCGCTTACGACGCTCTCTTTATGGTCTTAAGCAAGCTCCGCGCACTTGGTTTGAGAAATTTAGGGATGCTCTTCTTCATCTAAAGTTCACTCAAAGTGCATCTGATCTTTTTATGTTCCTTCGTCGCTCCTCAAATGGGATTACTGTCCTCCTGGTGTACGTGGATGATATCATCATATCCGGGACAGATTCTGGCATGATCACTCATCTACAAGCTTCCTTACATGAATCTTTTCATATGAAAGACTTAGGGCCCCTCACATATTTTCTAGGCCTTGAGGTTCATCAGTCAGAGAAAGGTCTCATCCTTGACCAACACAAATATGCTATGGATCTCATTGAGACAGCTGGTCTTCAGAACTCCACTCCGGTGGATACACCTGTTGAGGCCAATCTTCAACTTGCCCACGATACGGGTGATCTTCTTCTTGATGCCACACTGTATCGCCGTTTTAGTCGGCAGCTTGATCTATTTGACTATCACTCGGCCCGATATCTCATATGCGGTGAATCTGGTTAGTCAATTCATGACACAACCACGCCATCTTCACCTTGTTGCCGTTCGGCGCATTCTTCGCTATGTTCTTCATACACCATCTCGTGGCCTTTTCTTTCCTGTGGGTAATTCGACTTCTCTTATTGCTTACTCAGACTCTGACTGGGCTGGTTGCCCTGATAGTCGACTGTCTACCACCGGCTGGTGCATGTTCTTAGGGGACTCGTTGATTTCCTGGAAGTGTAAGAAACAAGACAAAGTCTCCAAATCATCCACAGAAGCCGAATATCGTGCTATGTCGGCCGCCACCTCTGAAATTGTCTGGCTTAGGGGTCTTCTTTCTGAGCTTGGATTTCAACAATCTGGCCCTACACCTCTCTATGCCGACAATACCAGTGCCATACGGATTACTGAGAATCCTGTCTTTCATGAACGCACAAAGCATATTGAAGTAGCCTGTCATTACATACGTGATGAATTTGTGCGTAAAGCCATCACTCTTCCTCATGTTCCTACTGGACTTCAACTTGCAGATATATTTACTAAGGGACTTCCTCGGCCACGACATCATTTCTTAGTTGGCAAATTGATGCTCGTGGATTCACCAGCATCAATTTGAGGGGGGGTGTCAAATGGGTCAGTGATTATATGGGTCAGTGGTCCATACCCAATAAAGCCCAACTTGTGGGTCAAGACAAGTATCACTTGTATATCTTTGTAATTAATTCTTTACCTTATTAGGAGATATGATTAGATGTTAATTAGATTAGATTGATTGTAATTTAGTTGATTTCCTCAATCACTGTAATACATATAGAAACTCTATATCTATATATTAAACCATCGTTACCCTCACTGGGATCATGGAAATTTCACAAGTTCTCTTCTTCCCTTCCTTGCTTTGACAGCATGTACTGAAGTTTTGTTTTCCTGTTTCTTTTAGTCTTATCTGTGAATTGAATTGTTTTCTTCTGTTTCCCTGCATAATATTTTCTTTTTCTCTTGAAACAGATGCGTGTTGGTTTGGTTTATTTCATTGGCCATAAGGTTTCTATAGTTTGAAACGTAACTATATAATTTCCAGTCTGAGATCATGTATGTGACTCTCGGGCATTAAGTTTGTACATGCAGGACCAATGATTTGGTGACAGACCATTAATCTAATGGGCTCTACCATTGAGTATGTACAATTGTACATGTAGGACCCATGTCTGAAATACTTCTTAGATGGTCGATGGTCTAGTAACCATCCATTGGTGGCCTATTAGTGTGTGGCTAGAAAGGAATCAATCATGATGCTCATCCAATGTAAGGAAGGCTAACTGCTGGATGGCCTCAACTTCTAATCCTGGTTGTTCTTGAATGTATACCCACAGTGGGCCCCCTCAGATCACAGTGCTGTAAGTTGCCATAACTTGGGCCCCATGCATGCATAGTATTTAGCTTATCCATGGGTCAAGGATCATTTAAGCCTCTTTATACCAGATGTTTTCCATGGCTTGAATTTACTAAATTCAAGCTCTCTTTACATCAAAGTTGATATGATTAGTTTTCTGATTGTTCACTCTTGAATTTTCTTTTCCCACTTTTCTTGGATTCAGACCTTTACTTAATTCTTTGATTGCATTAGAGATCGAGTACTTTATTTATTAAAACATATATACAAGCATTGATCTCATCAGGAAGCTTTGGCATATGACATTCTTTGCGCTCTTGATGATAGATTGTGGTTAACTTCACGCACTCACCTACCTTTTGCATGGTTTTGTACCGTTTACAGTCTCTTGAAACAGAAGCTTGCTGCCCACCCTCACTGAGAAGTTCTGTTGGTTTGATTCCTTTCAAAGAGCATACTTCAATTGAACTAATTGGCAGCGATCTCCCCGGTCTACTATCTGAAATATGTGCAGTACTGAGAGACTTGGGATGTAATGTGCGGCAAGCTGAGGTTTGGACCCATAATGCAAGAGCGGCAGCCGTGGTTCGCGTTACAGATGCATGCACAGTGTCTCCAATAGAGGACCCAAAGCTGCTTACCACAATTAAAGAGTTTTTGTGTAATGTGTTAAGAGGAAACAGTGATCAGAGGAGTGCGAAGATGATAGTCTCGTTGGGCGAAACTGGCACTGAGAGAAGGTTACATCAGATAATGTTTGCTGATAGAGACTACGAAAGGGTTGGAATGGAGAGAGCAGAAGATAAGAGCTCGAGACCTCAGGTTGCTCCATTGGATTGCTTTGAGATGGATTATACTGTGGTTACCATGAGGTCTAAGGATCGACCGAAGCTAACGTGCGATACAGTTTGTACTCCGACAGACTTGGAGTATGTTGTGTTTCATGGAAAAGTTGACACAGGAAACATGGAGGCTTATCAGGTAAATATATCTCCAGTCATTATGGTTATGCATGGAATCATTTTACAGTTCCACTGCTTTCACAATTAGCAGTAAGCATGTGATGGAATGAGTTTAGGGTGCATTCAGATGAATGCCAAATTGCAAAAAGTTCATGTTAATTTGGTAGAAAGGTTTGATTAGTTGTTCTGCTATGCATTTTGGGTTGGTGATCCCTTGGGCAAGTTACTACTTTTCTTCCCTTCCTGCGGAGAATAATGTCAGTGCCAACAGAGAATATTAATTTGGAACTTAATGAATTTAGAATAGAAGATCTTACAGAATGCAGTTTCTATATCTTTTGTGTCTCACCAAGGCAACGGATGGGATAACCATAACCATTATTTCTTGGAAAAACAATTTAACTGACAGCAATCTGGTGTGCCTCCAAATTGGTATCAAAGAATTTCTTCAAAGTGGTATTAGATTATGTTTCTACAAATTGGTTTCAGAGCCAATTAGATTTTCTACAAATCTTCCTCGCTAGAAAAACAAAAGTAAGGGGGAGTTATGTTGGAATTATTACTTTCAATATTCTAGTAAGAAAATCAAGAAAATCTCCTAGGAACCAAAAGTCACATTTGGATTTTAAAGGTCATCTAGAAATGTTAAAGATCATTATGGGAATAGGAGATTGTCCATGTGTTTGATGTAGAGACACTAAAATTATTATATATCAGTGTTTTGTTCATTTGAGTAGGGGCTTTGTACTGCCCTTTGGCCATTCAACCCCTCATACACAAGCAGGCGCACACACCTTTCTATCATATTGATTTTCTCAATTATGCGAAGTACCGTATTTCTACGAACTGATATAAGAACATTTCTTCAAAGTGGTATCAGATTATATTTCTTCAAAGCATCAATCCTGGATTGTTTTTTGAAAAATATATTTTTGAGGGTTGCATACTGTTTTTGGAAGCAAAAAGTTATTTTTTTTTATTATTATTTTCAAGTGGTTTGGGTCTTATATTTGAAGGAAAAGAGAGAATTTGTTATTCAGAAAGTATGGGGGAGTTGTGTTGGAATTACAAATGCACCCTTGGGCATTCATTTGCCTTTGGACTCCCTTGTTCTCCACTCTTTTATTCATGTAAAATTTGTCAAAGGATATTTCTTATTTGGCTGCAGGAATACGATATCAGACACAAAGACGGGATCCCTGTAAGCACGGAAGCTGAACGACAACGCGTAACGCAGTGTCTTGAGGCAGCCATAGAGAGTAGGGCATCAGAGGTATTGATCACTTCAAAGTTCAAACATAGAAATTTCACAGATACTCATCTGTTTTAGGAGCTGTTTACAATTTTCAACCATAGCTATCTGCTCAGTCCTACATTTTTATTCTTGTTTTGGAGAGAGGTTTTTGAAAATTGATTGAAATCAGTGATATTTGCAGGTAGTCTTATCAAGTACATAGACCAGTGTCAAAGCAGTTTACAAAATCAAATTACAACTGCAATGAATGTCCAATAAAAATTGTGGCCTTTATATTCCCTCTTTTGCTAAACAGTCATCCTCTCGATTCCAATATCTTGGAATATCTGCAAATTTAGCAATCATTAAGGACATCAGCCTTGTCTTCTTTGTTACAATAGGCTCCAATCTCCATTGTGATTTAGACCCACCTTTGTGAACAAAACAATTTGCTTCCACTAGGAGGGATCCCGAGCATCTTTCTTTGAATAATTTTGGTCCTTGTTTGATTGCAACCATTTCAGCTCTGTTTGAATTTGAATCTCAGATGCCACATGGTCCTGAGAGAACCAAGACCAAGTCCGTCTGTTGTTTTTAATTTTTACACCGACTTCCGAAGGACTGCTTAGTGAGTGAGCTCTCGTTTATTTTTACATTCAGTTTCATTGCATTGGCTTCAAAGTGGTATTCGATAAAACCTTCTAAACTAATGGAATGGAACTATTGATAACTGTATCCAACTCTCTTTCTCTAAATCCATTTTTTTTATCGGTCTTTAAATCTAAATAAGAAATTCATTTGTAACTCTTTGCTTTTAAACTCCATTAGAAGATCTAAGATTTTATGCTTCCAACAAGCATTAGTAAGGACCATTGAGAAAAAAAAAAAAAAAAGGCACTCTTAAGGATGAGTATTTTCCTTCAATGGCTCCTTTGTTCTTTCCTTCCAAGTCCCCATGCAATTGGAAGAGCTAAAAGATTTTATAAAATCTGGCATCTAACTGGGAAATGGCCTCCTGACCAACCTTCAATGAGGCAACAAAATGTGACTCTAAAATGGTATGAAACACTGAAGGTAGAAATGGGAAACACCAAATGGCATGAGCAGCTACACAATGGACAAAAAAGGTGATCAGTAGACTCGCCCATGGCCCAGCACACACAACGCACATGCACAAATGCTTGCATGCATGCACGCAATGTGATCCACTGAAAGGCTAAAAATGACATACATGGGAATCTGAACATTTGTGGTTCAAAACTCTTATATCATGGTGTACCAATGGAAAGCTAGGATCATCCAATTTGGAAAATGTTTTGGGCATGGCTTACATATTTCTTACATGCGAGGTAGACCTGTACCATATCGCAAGAGGAAAACAACACTATCTCCCTCTCTGTACATACTCTCTCTCTCTCTCTCTCTATATATATATATATATATACACACACATGGGAGATGCTCTTGTGAGAGCATCTCTCACCTTACTATGAGAGATAAGGTGGGGGTCCTCACATTTAAGTTGTTGGCATTGGATATAGATGTGAGTGCCCCCACCTTATCTCTCATAATATGTGAGAGCATCTCTCATAGGAGCATCTCCCATATATATATATATATATATATACATACATGGAAATGTTCTTATGAGAGTAACTCTCACACTACCATGAGAGTAAGGAGGGGACCGATTATACCTCTCTGTGTGAAATATCTCATGTTTACTGTGGGGCCTGTAGGGATTGGAGCTGGAACTACGTACAGATGACCCACTTGGGATTCTTTCAGACATTACTAGAATATTCCGTGAAAATGGTTTGACCATCAAAACAGCAGAGATCTCAACAACGGGTGGCAAAGTAATTGGCACCTTCTATGTTACAGATGTATCTAGTCACCCAGTCGATGCCAAGACCATCGACTCAATCCGTCAACAGATTGGTCAAACCATCCTTAGAGTGAAACAGAGCCCATTCCTCTCTTCCGAACCTCCACGAGAACAAGCAACTGGCTGCCTCTTCAGGAACTTCTTCAAAGCTCTTTCATTACAAAATTTCGGATTGGCCGGATCCTACTCATGATACTTCCACATATACAGGCAAAAAGAAAGAAATACAAGAATATATAATATTCAGCAAGAAAAAAAATACTGTTTGTTAACTCTTAGTAAATGATGGTGTAAATAGTTGTCATTGAGTTTGTAAATAGTTGTCCCTATTCCTCTTGATCAAGGAATTAGCTTCGTGTCCTGATAGGAGTGAAAAACCACCCTATACTGTAATGACTCTCCAGGGCTTGGTATTTGCTTTGTTCAGTTGTGTGAAATTATATTGTATATGAAGACATTAAATGGGTTTTATAATAGTTGTACAGACTACAAATTTTTTGTGTAACTCAGTTATGATCTCTTGTACTGAGCAATTAGGGCCTGTTTGGATCGGCAAAAAATAGAATAGTGTGAAGTTAAATGGGCCCTAGCAGTCTAAAATTTCTACTCTATGCTGTTTATATGAGTCTAGCCCGATAGATGAAGTAATGTTGTGAGCCACATGTACTTCATTTCACTTCAACTCTAAATACTTCTATTTCCTTGAGTAAAAGTGGATTCTACTCCAAATCCTAACTTCAAAATAAGCATCCAAATGGAGTGAAGTGAAGTACTCTACTTCAATTTCTACATGCTTCACTTCACTCCATTCTACATGTGAAATCCACTTCATTTTACTCCACTCCTCATTTATCCAAACAGGCTCTTAGTGATTTTATTGTTAACAGCACGTTAGTAGCTAACATGGTAGAATTTGTGTATTAGTTTCAGACGTCTTGAGTTTGAGAGATTATGGTTTCAACGACTCTCATGTAGTAGTAGATGGTGAGGTAAAATATAATAAAGGATTGTGTAGTAAGCAACTAGTGCTGAGTGGAAAGATAATGCTCGCGAAAACCTAACCAACATAGCTGGGATAAGGTTCCAGTGATGATAATCGTGATGCTGATTAAGTATATATAGGCAAATGCTTCAAACTATGTCCAGGAAAGCAATGAACAAAGGTTATTTGTTTGTTTATGTGAAACCTTAGCATTCCTTTCTTTTTTCTTTTTTTTTTTTTGTTCTGTTTCTTTGGTTGCTAGGAGAGAGGATTTGTATTAGCAGAACAAAACATACAAAGGAGCTGAAAACCTACACTGCCATAACATCCAAAAAGAGGCTGTGTAGGTTCCATCACTACACCAAAAACGTAAAACAGCAACGTACACTTGAAACGGTCACTAACCCTCCCTATTCAAATAAGGTCCCAGGCCGTTCCAACTCCAAAAACCGTTTCAACACAAAAAATCGTGGGCCCTGTCGACAGAAAAGAACAAGAGCTAAATACATTAGCCAGCGTTCCCTCCTCATTTTTGTTGGCGCCATTTCTTCCCGCCATCAGTTCTCCTCTTTCTCTTAAGGGTTAATGAGATTGATTCTCTTTCTCCTTCTCTTTCTCCTAGCATTCCCCCTCTTCCTCGTCTCTATCTCCAAGGGTTTCATTGGGTGTTGTTGAAACAATCCTAGGGTTTGATTGGGTCCTGCTGAAATAAGGAACTGAAACGATATACAGAGTCGCAGGCGGAAGGAGGGGAGAGACTTGTGCTCTGCTCCCTTCTAGCAAAGACAAATCGGACCAGGTAAGCTTTCCTTTCTCTTTCTCCTTCCTTACTTGTGTTCTGCTCCCATCTTCTTCTTCTTCTTCGCTGCTGCTTTAAATTTTTTTTGTTTTTGAGGGATTGGTGCTCCCATAACTGGCGTAGTGTTTGCTATGCTCCGTGTTTTGGCCCACACACAGGTATTTCTATTCCTTGATGGAAACATGTGATTACCCATTTTATGACCTGTTGTCAGTAGAAGGTTAGCATCAGTCCTTTATTGGAAGCAAGACCTATTGTTTGTGTTTGTGCCTCTTCATTGGATTTTAGTGCAATGCACAGCTTGAACAAGGAAATATTTATTCCTAACTTTTTGGGCATATGTTAGTATCCTGATCAGTGCAATGGGTCTTGATCTGATGATTAAAAGTGGAGATGAGGTGTGAGCTTCTATAACTCTTGATGAAAAGGATTTTTTTTTTTTAATATGGACGAGAGATTTTTATTATTAGGTTTTTTCTAATTTTATTTTTAGTGTTTTGGGGCACATTCTCTTAATTTATGGTCAGTTTTTGGAGCCTAAAAGGAGTTGAAACTCATTTAACATGCCTAAGAATTTGTGATTCTGATATGAGTTGGGGAAGGAAAATACAGAGGGTAAATAGGACTAATTCTGTATGTCTTTTCTTGTTTATGGAGCAGGGGTCTGGATGAACTATGATGGTACTGATTTCTTTTTTTATAAGAGGGAAGAAGAATGTACAATGAGCATCAGAATTCAGGTTTGTCAGACTTTTTTCTGTTTAGTGATCCTTTATTGGAGATTCACTAGCTAGCTAATAAAAGAACACCGTAGATTTCTCATAAATTTGATGATGTTTGTGACCTCACTCCTTCAGTTTTTTGAATAAATGAATGCTTCAACTTGACCCAAGGAGTCATCTAACTTCTTTTAAGGGAAAAGTTGAAGAGCTCATCCAATTTAGTCTCCATCTCAGTTCTCAGTGATTTAACTAGTTTTTTCGTCCAATCAAATATCCCTACAAAAGGTTGGAAAATAGAGACAGCCTCCCCACATAGGGATTTTGTTTGCGTTGATTTGGATTGAATTTTGGTTTTGATGTTGTGAGTGTTTGTGATTTGACAGTCGATACCAATTGAAAATTTTAATGCATTAGAGATGGATGCTGTTTGAGAGAATACTAATGACCTACTGTAATCAGAATTTAGTTTCTGAATTCGAATAGATCTGATGTTTTTTCATATGTAGAATATAAAAGGTAGCTTTATCAATTGATTTTATCTTGTCAATGAAAATTTCATCTATGACTTCACAATCATGGATCATAAACTTATCCAGTAATGGATTTAAACTGTGGAGATGGGTTTTTGATGAGCTGAAGTTTGATGAAGCAAATGCATCTTGAATCTTTACCATTGATTATGGAGAGAAGAAAAAGGGATTTTTCTTCATCTTCTTCTTTACCTGTTTAAGCTATATAATGATTGTTTTGTGCAATGTTTAAGAAGACATTTCAATCTGGATTTTTATCCATTTTGTACAGCCTCGGGTATACTTCTTTTGCGCTTTGGACAATATAAATGTCTGGTCTCCACTCTCGTGAGTTTCAGATTTGCATGCTCCCTTGTGTATTAATTTTCATAATTCTACAGGAGCAAGCCTCTACAGTGTTGGGATAAAGAAGGTGTGTAATAACTTTTCATCTGCTTTTGCTTGTACAGTTACTTCCCTTCTCTGTAGATTTATTTGCTTGTAAAAGGTTAGCATAGCAAACTTATTGAATAGAAAGACTTTCATTCTTGATGAAGACAAAGATTAAGTTTATGTGAGATGTTTCTCTAGGTGAATCATTGCAAGTATTTTATTTTCTCCACGCTTTGTTTATTTGTTTAGTTGTGTACTTGTATTTCTCGTGTGATGTTGGAAGATTGTGGAAATTAAAATGATGTTCCTTATAATCTCATCTCATTATCTAACATGTCTATGTTTCCATCTTCTCCCTTACATGTGGCCATGTGTACTGCCATCCTGTTGTTACTATGGTACACACTGATTGAATGATAGAAACTTTAGGAAGAATGAAACTTTTGCCTCTTTAATGTGGATTTATCACAAGATAAGATTATCCAAGCAGTTTTTTAAAACTTGGACTTGGCCCCTAACTTAGCCATAGTAGGGTCAGCTCAACCAAGTCGATTATTAGAGAAATTGGAGAAACCAGAGTATTGATATTAGAGATTATAGCAAAACCAGACAATTGAAGAATCGAAAAACTGTCATCCCCTTATGGTGGGTTGACTAGTTTTTTTATAGAACTAGGATTTCTCAATCAATGCTACAATGAAGCTCAAACTTGTAAGCTCAAATTAGATTATGAAGAAACCAGTACCATTTCTCTCTTTAGGGGAGCAAGAAAGGAAATAAAAATTGAAAAACAATAATGGCTACACCTGATCATGCTAGTTTTCTTTGAGGAAATGAAAACTTAGATGGTAATCGCTTACCAAAGTCTCTTTGTTGACATCTTTATGGATACAAACAGGATCACCAACTTTACCCATTTCAGCCCCATTTCTCATACTCTTCCCCAGCTTAGTACCCCAAGTACAACTTTTCATGCTCCCACTCAAGCCTCTCCCCCAAAATCTCACTATCTCCATTGCCAATTTTCCCCAAATGGGCAGTTGCAGTTAAGGTGGCACTGCAAGAATCCATCAAAGTGCTAACCATAGATGCCTTTTCACCTCAAAGCCAGAGATCCACAACCCAAATCACAATGCCTCACAAAAACCTTCTAAAACCTCAGCAAGCTTTGAGAAGAAAAAAGGGCATGTACTGTGTGAATGGAATATTAGAACCCAAGACTTACAAAGTGTAGCCTGAACTTTAGGATGAGAACTTTAGTAAGCAATTGTAATCTTTCAAGACTTACAAAGTGTTTCTTAAACCATTGTCAGCAATCATTTAACTTGGTTATTAAAGGGTACTTGTTAAAGCATGACAGCATGCTTACCTATCCCTAAACCATTGTAATCTTTCATGACTTTGCATGATATTTCTATTTTGTTATCTGTACTATTTGATGCAGGGTGCAGAACTTAACATTAGTTTTATGTGTGGATAAGTATAAAAACCTCTGTTAGCTCACACAAACATGACTATGTCCCATGTGTGACCCTAAATAAATAATACAAACATGTAACCCTAAAGCATCGTTTGGATTTGTGGAACTTGGTTTCCCTGCAATTAAGTTAATTCCAACTCTAATAACCATTACCTATACCTGCATTCTGTTTAAGAAGATCTAAGAAATATTTTTTTTCATCAAAATATGCATGCATTATGGGTATAAGTTTAACTAATTTGCGAAAAGCAATACACAAACATGACGATGATGATGAGAACACAAACACATATCTTCATAAAGTAATGTCTACATTATCACACACAGAACACAGATTTTCATTGGTGACCCAGATTGAACCCCATGACTCTAAACATAACTCTGCATCCCTGTATAGTTTTCTGAAAAAAAAAAAAACACATTTAGTTACATATCACAAGATACTCAAATACGTTTTTACTATATTGTTTTTCATTATTTGAAAATTAACATTTTCATTATCATCATAAATAGGAGTGAAGCAAAAGAAATGTGGAAAATCGCGCAATGCAAACTATGAATCATACTGCTGGAACGAAGAGCTTCGCACGAAGAGGTAACGTATTGAAATCATTATAGTTAATATGATATGTTGGATATCCACCTCATTGTTTTTTAATACAATTATATTTAAATGAGGATAGTGAGAACGAAACCCCGATGGGCAAGTACCAGACCGGATGGAGATGTTTAGATTGACCCATACACGTCGGAATGGACAGCCCGTGGATCGGGCATCAGAGGATGCCTTGGTATGTTTAAGCCTTGCTAAATAAGATTTTTTCCCATTTTTTAAAATTGATTTAATAATAGATAAATTGCTTAACTATGAATTGCAGAGACGACTCAATGAAAGAGTCAGCCAGCAGCCGGAGAGCTCAGAGAGAAGTTGTACACGGGATGACATCTTCACCCAAGTGATGGGAGAAAATCGTTGTGGCCGGGTTCGCACCTTTGGGTTGGTTGTCACCCCCTCCGATATTTATGTCCCACGAGTTTCAGTTGCTGAAGCGAGGGAGATAGCAAATGCTGAGAGAGCTCAGAGGATAGCAGCTGAACAACGGGTGGTTTCCATAGAAGAAAGAATGGGTCGGATGGAAGCCCGTATGCACCAGATGATATGTTTTCAGATGTTCACCTAGCATGGCCAGCCGTCTTCATTTGAGCCAGTGGGTAGCATACGAGATTTAAAAATTAATTTTATTTGGATGTAATTCCCTTTAAAATTTATACTAATACTATTTTTTTGATCCTAATAGGTTTTCAGTGCTCCTCCCGATATCCAGCGTGATTGACGTGGATGGTCTAAAAAAAAGTCTTTGCCCCACTTTTATAGTATGTATACATTTCTGTTTCCTTACTCTTTGGTGCTTATTATAATTGCACAATCTTGGGCCTCATGGGATAGGTAGTCATATCAAATGCATCAGTTTTTTTTGTCAAACAGCTTATCAATATAGAATTGGCACTTGCTGCAATGGGAGCATGTTCTATGGATTTATCCCCACAACTTTCCAGCCCAGAGGGAACGATAGGGAGAACAAATGACAATAACTGATTGATTCCACACAGTGTTAACCACATCCAGTCACTTAATTAGAAACTCATATTGAGAAACTCTTTTGTTTATAAATGAAAAAAATTGCTGTTGAGTTTGTTTTTCTTTTTTTGAAAGAGAAGACAAAATTTTCAGTTGTTGCTGCTATGGATTTATCCCCACAACTTGGATGGGTGGCCTGGATTTATATAAACATTTTCATAATATTTGTTATTTTGTGATTTGGTTTTTAATCCACTTGAAATGACAATCCTTTTTTTTTTTTTTTTATGCAGAGGTAACTGATCTAAGAAAATGGAAACCAGTGGCTAGAAAATACAAAGGATCCAAAGTACTGGTAGTTGGTAATTTTTATACTTCCCTACTTCCTCTTCCTTCTAAAATCATGGGTTGATATTCTGGCTTTTTATTCCAAAGTGATTGATGCAAAGTGCTCAATTCCAATGGAAATGAATGTTCTCATGTGGAGTTTTATTGATGCCTCACCCTCAAGTGATCTATGGGCTGTATTTATTTTTCCACAACCTATGCATGCACAACATACCTTTGAACCTTTTTAATGCAGTGCACTGTGCATGATATAAATAGGTAAGTACTACTTTCATTTGTAAGTAGATTCACATTTGGATTTGGCAAGATTTTTACTGCCAACATCCCATTTGATGCCAATCCCCCAATTCATACTTGGTACTGATATCTGCTGTGGCACGACATGTGACAAAATTAATTATCCAAAGCACGTGCGTGATTTAAAAGAAGAATGTCTTATAATTAACCCTAAATACAATTACAGTGGACTCAAAGCCTAAACACAATTATACTAGGAAAATGGGATGATGCTCGTAGTGCAATTTATTTATTAATTACACATGCTTATCACTTGGTCATTCTTCTTAAAAATGATGGTAAGTTCTAGATTTCTTGACTGGCTTGTTGCAGCTAAGCAGGTTTTTGTATGTTTCTCAATGACAGTACCATCAGTTGAATACCTTTGCAGTGCTTTTGTTTCCATCCACTTAGTGGAGTTTGAATTTTGTACCAAGCACACCTCAATTATTTCTTGTCATTGTCTTACTTTACACTTCTCTGTTTTAATAGTTTCTCTGATTCATCTTCATAAACTAGTTCAATTTTTTTCATCCATAGAAGAAATTTCATGTCTAAATGACCAACTGAGGCAGATTAAAAATTCCATTAGGGGGGCACAATGATCGTTCCCCACCTTGGAAATTAGCTGATTTTATGAACAAGGGAAAGCTTCACTGTCCGCAGTCGATGCCTTTTCACCATATCCCAACAGAATGGAATCTAGAAGTGGACTTGCTTGCAAAGGCTGGTGTATTCAGACATGAATTCTTTCATACATTTTTCAAGCTTTAATGTTACTGCTACTTTTTTGTTTGTTCATTATATGACCAAGGCCGGTGGCACACTTGGAAGGTGCTCAGTTTTGAAACCTTGAGGTTGTAGATTACATTTTAAGCTTGTTTCTTTTTCTTGTTTTACTTGGTTGTTAAAGAACCAGCTTTAACATATCAGACTAGTGATGGTTCCTTAAATATTGGACCTTTCATATTTAAATCAAATATTTATGAGAGAAAATCTACAGTTCTGGAACTAGAAATGATCTGATCTTTTCTGTAGCATATCAGTAAACCAGTCTTGGTTATATGTATATGGATTAAGAGAGTAATTCAAAGGTTCTTGAATGTTGTTATTTTGCTCTTGGTATGTGATTCCAATAGTTGGTTGTTTATATCTTTACAGGTAAAACTACTTTGTTGTAATCTTCTCATTTCCATGTATAGATGGAAAAGAGAGACAAGGAAGCAAGGAAAAGAAAAGGCAAAGCAAAGCGAACTTTCATTCCAATACAAAGCCACGGGCAAAAGGTATTTAATGTTACGTCGAATGTCTAATCTACCTGGAGTCGTACTAGACAAAGTTAGTTTTCATGCTAATTTGTGCTTATCTTTTAAGTAGAGACGTTGACTGCAGCTGACTACTAAATCAGCCAGAGTATATGCATCAAGGACTTAATCAGCACACACTCAAAATATATTTTATTTGTGTCTTGTTCAAACATGGTCCAGTTATCTATGTTCCTCTAATTTATTCATCAGAGGAAAAATCCCTCCCTTATGATGACCATCAGTGAAGTGGCAGTGTTTTCAAAATACCTTGGGCCATCAATTATTTTTAAACTTCCATAGTTACTCAAACACTTGGGGCTCTGTAATTGCAGGCATTTGGAAATACATTGTCAAGAGAATCTAGAGATTTCAAATGTTGTCCCTCCAAGAAGTAAAATTTCAAATGCTAATTATAATGAGGTATTCTGTATTAAGCTGCTCAGTTTAACAAATTCCAACCATCTAAATACAATCAAATAAAAAATTATGAGTTTCCAGTGTATTTCCAATTGAAATTCTCAAAATGTGCTGTCAACCAAACAGGCCTGAAAACTATTCAAGCATTTTCCAAATAGAAAAACAACCAACAGCTCAAGAAGATCGCCAATTCTGGATGAACTGAAAGGATGGCTCAATGCAGCACATCTGCAACAACCACTCACAGGCCACAGCACATTGTCCCATGTCCATAATGATTAAAGTGACAGTTAGATTGGACAGAACCAGCTCCCATAAGGCGGCTCCACTGATCATTTATTATTTTTTTTTTTAAAAGAGCTTTTAGCGGTGGATAAAACAAACCGCCGCTATTGAAACAGTGACTCATTTTATATTATGCCGCTAAAAGTATCAGCGACGCTGACTTTTAGCGGCGGAAATCGAGACGGACTTATTTCCGTCGGTAATGCTTATACCGACGGAAATCAGTCTTTTAGCGGCGGTTCTTGGCCGCCGCTAAAAGTAAAAATTACTGTAGTGAGTTTTGGTGGTTTAGGCCTCCATTGGTGGTTTAGATGCTTTGATGTACTTCCAAACTCACCTTAGAAGTTTGTGCTTTGAGTACCTAATGTTGTTGGTTCTTATAGAATCTGTTTGTTTTTATCAAGGGAATTCATGGAGTTAGCAAAATAAAAGATGGTTATAATCCTGCAACATAGATGTTGGAGGTGACTACAGTGGCTCAAGAAGAGGCTTTGGGGGCTAATTTTGCTGAAATATATAAAAACTCAGATCTATATAGGTGGGTTGGTCAATGGATACACTTTGGCCTGTGTTTGTAATTACAATTACTTGTGTCTCTTTTACTTATGAATTTTGTGGCATATAGGGTACCCAATTTGTCTAAGGTGTTGGACAATATGCCCACATGAGAATTGAATTTCACATATGGGGTATTGCTGAATTCACCTATTACACTAATTGAAACCAACAAATCCAAGAAAAGAAAAAAAGGGATTTGGGTCTTTCTAGCCCCCATTAATTTTCATTTCTGTCTTCTTTTCTTTTAATCTGGGTCCATGGATCTAAGGAAACCCATTCTGGGTTGGGTAGTAAGAACCTGATGGCAATGGATTATTTTTCTTTTATTTCTATTTCACAATTAGCAAACACATTCTATCAATCTAGAGCATTGCAAACACATGGTGCTGCCAGCAGTGTACAAGGGAGAGGCCATGTTTCATGAGTCCTAAGTCCATGTAGTACAGTTAAATCACAGGTTGTGTTTCTTATATCAAACACAGTTTTCTCACCCTTCACTTTAATACTTGTTGACACATTTTTCCTATGGTTATTCTAGGTACCTTAAGAGTGAAGGTACAAGAATGGCTTTTGTGATGAGGTGAAGACTGAAGAGTCTTCATGAGTTCCACAAACAGGTTTATCTTAGCACTCTTTTAATTTAAAATAGCAAAATCTCTGGTTTAATATAATTGTCTACAATTAACATTGGATGTTTACTTATAAGCAAATTTACAAGCATAAGCAAATCACAAGTTTCGCCTTGCATCATTTTCCCAAACAGAGCTTTCTGCATATCAGAAAAACCAATCCAAGAGTTCCATGGGCACTGTGGCAATATAATGGATCTGTCATGGTCATCAAAGAAGGCTAGTTTTCCCAAGGAAAGTCATTTTTCTTGTTATCTTGAATGCTAACTAGAAAGCTTGCAGGACAGCTTTTTGAAAGTTGATACCTTTAAATTGCTTTGTGCAACACCTGCTATCCTCATCCGAGGATAAAACTATTCGCTTGTGGCAGGTGGGATGTAGTAGATGCTTTAGAGTTTTCTCGCACAGTTATTATGGTTTGTGTTTGGCTGTTTTGTGGGTATTATCAAGTTGTCATTTGTGTTAATTGAATTCTGTTACTTTTATTTGATAATTCTGCATTGAATCTTTTTGTGCATTTTGGCTTTATGGTTCTGATTGCTTTGTGTGTTCCCCAAATGATGCAGTGACGTGTGTTCAATTTAATCCAATTGATGATGATTACTTCATCAGTGGCTCAATAGATGGGAAAGTTCGCATTTGGGTGATTTCTAGCTGTCATGTTGTTGATTGGAATGATATAACAGACATAGCCACTGCAGTTTGCTACCACCCTGATGGACAGGTCTGATAATTTACATTTTTTTTTTTTTTTTATAAAACTTGATGTTATTGAAAATTCTGTTCTCACTTGAGGAACATAATTTTTATATTGTGTGATTCATGCAGGGAGTAATAGTTGGCTCCATGACAGGGGATTGCCAATTTTATGATGCATCAGGTACATACTGAAATGTGTCTTGTTCTGTTGTGAGTTGAGTTCAATGGGAAGATGCAATTCACATTGACTTTCTAGCATTTAGTCATACTTGTTTTGTAATAAAGTTTTCAGTGTTTTAGGCTATATAGCCTAAAAAAAATACCAATGAAACTGAATGGTTAGAAAAGGCATACGGTTGGTCTGGTTTTTTTTTTTTTTTGACACGTGTGAATTTTTTTTATAATTAATCTCTTGTTCTGGATGAATTCTCATGTGGGTATCTTTGGTCTCTTGTATTTCTCTGTTTCTACATGAATGTGATGGTCTTTCATAATCTCACTTTTGGTTATATTTTGTTATATATTATAGTTAGGCCAACCAGATGGATTTCCTGATCATCCCCATAGTGGTATGAATATTATTCCATTTTGACTCCCATGCTAAATTAGCACCACCTGTCAAGATTAATTATATGCCTAGTATACACTTCATTAGGCAATGAAATGCCCTATCTTTCCCAACCAAAACTAAGGAATATATTATACTTTGGCAAGTTCAATAAATTGGTGTTGTGCACGAGGTGTTTTTAATTGACCAGACTGTGTTGGTGATGGTTTTATGCAAGTTGTGTCCATGTTTTTAATGTGCAGGTGAATTTGAAAGTTTCAATCAGTGGACATAGACTGCATTTTTACTAAACTGGCCAGGTTTGACTAAACTGGCCAATTTATAATGGCAGACCCATGATTTGTCGTTTGCGTGGTGTGGTCAATGATCAAGTAAAAAGTTAAATAATAAAATTGGTTCTTAAACAAGTAATTGGTTTCTTGAAACTAAATTATCAATAGATATGGTTTCTTGAAACTAGATTATAACCTTTGTTTGATATTGCGTGGTGAATTAGTACTTACACAATATATTTTGAATAGTTTAATGTCTACATTTATGAGCTTTGGACATGATCCAAGCCTTGCTAGATTGGATGATTTGAGAATTTGGGTTGCTCGACTCATGTTATTTCTACTACATGTGCATATAGCTATGTGATTCCCGGGGCTACTAAAATTAATTTCATTACTAACCCTCCATTCTTTTGAATTCTTTTTTTTCAGGAGGATGCTCAAAAGAATATACTCATGCAAGAAAAGCAATTCGTTGCAAAGAATGCTACAACATAATTGGAGGGCTTTTTCCACCATAACAATTGGACTCAGCTAGCTGTAAACAACATTGAAGAAAGTTAGCCACAACAAATGTGATGGGATAGACTTTTTGGCTGTTATTTTTTTCACAAATGGAGTGGATGAAAGTAGTAGAAGGTTATATGAGGTGGATGTGTGATGTATGGATATTCAAATATTATAAATTTAATATTTAAGTTCAAGTTAGTCTATTAATGATTTCAATTTTAGATTTTGTGAACCATTTGGTGATTGTTTTCTATGAATGTGTATATAGGTGTGAATGCTACAGTATATGACCATTTTTTTTAAGTACTTTTTTACACATTAGAAACGGTTAATGAACCGTTCTCACTAAATTTGGAACGCTTCTGGAATAGGAACGGTTTGACAATGCTTTTGGAACGGTTTTTATAACTGTTCCAAGATAAATAACAGGAACGGTCGAGGCACAGTATTGAAACGGTTCAAAAGTGTTCCGAAATTACTTTGTTGGAACGAGTGTTATCCGTTCCAAATTCCTTTTTTTGGAACGGATAACAGGAACGGTCTTAACAGAGCATTGAAACGGTTCAAAAGTGTTCCCAAATTCAAACTTTGGAACGAGTGTCATCCGTTCCAAATTCTTTTTTTTTTTTGGAACGGATAACAGGAACGGTCTTAGCACAATATTGAAACGGTTCAAAAGTGTTCCAAATCCACGCGTTGGAACGGGTGTTATCCGTTCCAAATGAAATTTTTTGGAACGAATGAAGTCCGTTCCAAAATATTAAGAACACCATTTTTTGAAACGGTTTTTAACCGTTCCAATTTACGTTAGAAACGGTTAAAGTCCGTTCCTAATTGCCATTTTTGGTGTAGTGCATGTTAGTTCCAATAGAAATATTTAGACCGGTGTAGGGAAGAGGCGTGCCACAATGTCATTCCCTACGACTGCTCTAAACACAAGCCCATGGGCGCGACGTCAAATGCCCTATAAAACATTGAGTTGTACATTTTCCATCACCATTTGGATTTAAAAGGAATGGTAGCTCCTTAGGTGCATAATATCCTACATTTAGTATTTACATCCTGGTTGCTACACATATTCTTGGATGACATATTCTTGGTAACTGGTCCGCAATACTGTTGCATTGTCGCCTGCAAAAAGACACTCGCCAGCTCTCTACAGCGTGCAGAGTGTGTTTTATGTGTTTCCAGATGGGCATAAGATTCCAGGATACATTCTGTTATGTTTCTATTGTTTGAATAATATTAAACAATCCCCTTCTATAATGACTTAAGCAGCCTGAAACTCTTTGCATAGAATCAAACCAGTTAACAAAGCCTTAAGTTCAGCTTCTAGTGCATTTGTTGCTAGTTTGGAGCAGCATAAGCAATAATCATTTGGCCTCCGTGGTCAAGAATAATGCCTCCAATTCGAGCCAAATTATCGATATTGGTGAATGAGCCGTCCAACTTTAGTTTTAAATAGGGTTGAGGTGGTGGATACCAGTTAGTTGATATCGAAAAGGATGGGGTTTTTGAAGTTTAACTTGTGATTAGAAATCACCTTCCATTGGTCAGCTAGAAGACATGTCTTGGCTTCACCTGATTTTGGACGCAAAGGACAAAAAATTGAATAGATAATGATTTCTACCTTTCCATATATGCCAACTAAATTGATAAAAAGTTGTCTCAAGTAGGCTCCATAGAGTTGGACTTTACATTTGTTCTACTTGTAAAATGAATTTTCTTCTTTAGGTGAATTATATATATATATATATATATATATATATATATAAAAGGGAAGGAATCATTTCTTAACTGATTTAGATTTGTCATAAGTGGGCCTACTAATATTATCGGTCAATCAACTTTGGCCCCACTAGAAGAAAATCCTAGCACCGTCCTTGCACCCTTGCGTCTTGTATGATGGCAATGAGGAAGCAGTTGATCATCTCTTTTCTGTTTGTCGGAGTACCAAATAAACCGGGGCCTCGTTTCCTAATACAATTAAGAAACCAACCAATGCAAGACGCTTAGTCACTGGTTAAGGTCCTTTAGCCAATAACTGACGTGTAGGTAGGGATGTAAATGGGTATATGATGCTCCGATTATCAAGAGGTTCTGACTCGTAAAAAATCAGATTTGGAACCTATTTTAGATTCTGATTGGTAAATGGGCCCCATTCTGGATCCGTATAAGTTTCGACCCATAGACCCATGACTCGAAATACGAGTCTCTAGTGTTATAAAATTGTAGCTCTAAATCGGTGGTGACTTGATACACTATTATACATTGAATGAGATATCCTTATTTAAGCAAATAAAAAAAAAGTCAAAACTAATTTTGGAACTGCATCCCAATCGTATAGTCAGAACTGGTTCCAGAATCAGATCTGGTCATCTTAACGGAATCAGGTATGGAACCGACAAAACAAATTTCGAATAAACACCAGACCTGTTATTTAGAAATTGTTCGGGACCCAGTAGGGTTCCAGCATGGATCCGACCCATCTACATCAAGCATCACAGATAGCTGGTATATCTAAAAATGAGGAATGCTTATAGTTTTACTCACTATACCTTTTTTCCCCAAATTCTGTTGAACAAAAACAATTGTGCATCTTTGCTTGGAATTTAGCTAATTCCTTATAGGGGTGTGTGTATATACATATATATATATATATATATATATATATATCTTTGCTTGGAATTTAGCTAATTCCTTATAGGGGTGTGTGTGTGTGTATAAAAAAGATGCTGACAATGGACTCATTTACACAATATCATCATCGTCGTCGTCATCACCATAATCATTGTCGTCAGCATCATAGCCATTGTTATCATCATCATCATCATACGAGGCAACTTTGTCTAGCATAAAGTAAAGTTGACCGAAATGTGACTTATTCTCCCTTTACCATGTTGGATGAAAAAAACCAGCATGGTAAAGTATAGTCCAATCGCCATTTTTTTTTTTTTTTTTACCATAAACCAATTTTTCTTTTCCGCATAAAACTTTGGTAAAGTGCGATAAAATCAAGTCAATACAAAAGGCAACTACTTTGCCACTCTTTCTTCCACTTCACCACATACTTATCTCACCTTACTTTACCTCACATTTGTCGTGATGTGATATCTACCTTTACCTTTACCACACATGTAAAAAAACATAACTTAACCCAACGGTTCAGTCCATTCAGATGGATGCCAAACTTCGGGATCAGTGACTATCAAGGGGGTCCCTATTTATGCATGGTTTGGATGAGTTGCTAGGTGGTCCCCACAATTAGTTCTTACGAAAGCACAGTAAGAATTAGTTCTCACCTGAATATTTTCCTTCTCTCTTCGACTTTATTCATGTGAGAACTGTTCTCATGGAGTCATTGTGAGAACTCGTTGTGGGGCCCAACTATGGGTCCCATTTCGGGATAGGACTAGGGGGATGGAAAGATCTTTGTGGGACCGACCTACATATCAAGTCTAGCCCCAATCCTATTCCCCTAACCCTTTTATATATGCCCTACAAATTTAATGGCTTCATATTAAAAATAGTTCAACCCTCAATCCAACGGTCCAGTCCATTCGGATGGGTGTGAAACTTCGGGATCAATGACTATCAGTAGGGGTCCCTATTTGTGCATGGTTTGGATGGGTTGTTAGGTGGGCCCTACCAATAGTTCTCACGGAAGCATGGTGAGAACTAGTTCTCAGCTTAGCATTTTCATTCTCTCTTTACCATTTTCATATGAAAAGGTCGAGTGATAAATTAAAGCCAAGCCACCACTTTTTTACCACAAGCCATTCTTTCTTACCACATAAAACCATAGTAAAGTGTAACAAAGTCAAAATAAAAGGCAACTACTTTACCACCCTCCTCCCACTTTACTTCACCATACTTGATCTCACCTTTACCATGATATGATGTCTACCTTTAGTTTACCTTTACCACACATATAAACAAACACATCATGGTAGATATAGTGAAGTAAAGACTTAGATTTACTTTACCATTTTATAAACTGCATTTTATTACAAAAGTTTTTTATTGAAGAGAATTTTCTGGCGGGAGTTGTAGGAAAAAATAATTAACTTTTTGAAAGAAACTGATCATTTTTTTTCTTTATGTTTTGGATTGCCAAACACACAAGATTTGTTTTCTTAGAAAATGAAAGATTAGATTCTCTAAAATTTATTTTTATTATGTTCTTCATGCACCCAAGTTTCAAAGAGAGAATGTAGCAAAATCCCCTTCTAGATTACAAATAGTGAAATTGCCAATGGAGATGAAAATAACTAGACACACATATAAATTCTCTGGTAGTATTTAAGTAGAGGGATTGAATACCGAGAGTTAATTACAAACTGACAGCCGGCTCTAAGCTCATAGTATGATCAGTAAGATAAAAATGCTTAGACAAGGACTTCACATACCTAGCGCCCTTTGCTCATAGGTAATGATATTCTTTATATATATATATATATATATATATATGTGTGTGCCAGCTTTCCTAAGTTCAAGCTTAGGATAAGGTAAGTTCAAGTGTGTGGTGGTGCCCACCTGGGGACCCACATGGGGATGGGGTTGGGGAGATTTCAATGTCTCCCTAGGATCTTCCTCTCTGCAAAAAATCAGCCACAACCGTGATTTCTATCGTCTCCATATGGGCCTAAAAATTTAATGGTTAATAATCCATTCAGATTAATACATAGTCGATCCAACGGTCCAGTAAATTTGGATTTGACCGAAAGTTGGTGGACATGTGCAATTTAAATCGGGTCATGTGTTCGATCCATTTGGATGGACCAAAGCTGGACCCCACAAGCATGAACTTATAAGATTTTATCCTAACCTTGAGCTTGGGAGAACCTTGCTCATATTTTTTGCAGAGAGGAAAATCCTCTTGAGTCCTTGAAATCCCCCCATTTCCATCCCCATGTGGGTCCCCAAGTGGGCCCCACCACACACTTGAGCTTACCTTATCCTAAGCTTGAGCTTAAGAGAGCCTTGCTCATATATATATATATATATATATATATATATATCGCATCAAGCCTCTTTTCGAACTGTCTTTGGCACTAGAAATCAAATCATAATACCATATAAAATCAATCGTACAAGCCCCATTTAGAAATCCCTACGAAGAATAATAAGAGAAAGTACTTTTATCAAACATTCATTCATAAAAACTCAAAAATATATATATATATATATATATAATCAGATGCCCCTCCAATTAAAAACTCAAACCAAGCAAATAGATTCGCATTCGCTTCAACCATGTTTACTAACCCATCAAAATATCAACTCAAATTAAGTCTTAATTAATACTTTTAAATATAAAAGAAAATAAAATCATAATTATCTGACTAACTACTTATTATTCTGTAGATAGTTTGGTTTTTGGCACTTTTTATGTCCTCCATCTCCTCTATTTCTTTCTCCCTTCCCTGTTTTCTCTTGTTTTGCAACTAGCACAGTCTTACTTATATGATTCATAAGTCAATTAGGGGTCGTTTGTTTACTCTGAAAGTGATTCACATGTGTAAATGCTCCACATGTGAGTCATTTGCACATGTGGATCAGATTCCACTGTTTGTTACTAGCGTAACATTTCACGTGTGAATCTATGAATATATTGTATATTGTTTGATGATATATCAACATCCAAACAACATTAATGGTTGAAAATTAGACACATGGTTGTGTTTAAGCTTCTGAAGAATATGAACGGTCCTTATTTTACATGTTGGGGCCCCGAACTTTAAACAAATCATAAAAGGTGGACTACTCATTATAGCACTGTAGAAGTCCGCGCGCCTAGTAACGGTACCGTGTGAAACTGATTCACACCTCTTTTGAGGTGTGAAAATCTTAGGCACAAAAGGGGCCAATTTTCACACCATTTGCATATCTATTTTACACGTGCGAATAGAAATCACACCAAACGAACATGATTTATGTGTATCCGTTACGCATGTGATTTCATTACATATGTAAATGAAAAAAACCAAACGACCCTAGGGTCAGGTTAGATTGGTTGTGGGCTTATATATTTTTCTACATTTCCTTAGTAATAGCTTATCTCATATTTAGGTTTGTCTTTTCATTTACTTAATTTAGATTTATTTATTCATTTACTTAAGATACTTAATGGAGACAAGGTTATAATTCCCATTTGAATCCAATATGAATACTTTCAAATCCAAATTTGAAAAGCATAAAATTTCGATCTTCCAATTTCATTTAAAACTTTAGTTTTAGTGGTTTTTCTGAATTTCAACTTCAAATGCCAAGGTTTTCCCCAAATATTAGGAACTCAAAAATCTTATTTTGTCAAAACATTACTGAAACACGAAAAACGGACAAGATTATCTCACATCTTGGCTTCCAAATACAATTAGCCTGATCACCCTTGCTTAAAGTACAGACATGTAAATGCATAAAAAATTTTTCATAGCAGTATTGATGTGGGTGGGGGTTTACAATTTTAGACATACTAATTAATTATAATTAAGATTTCATTAGTGTCAATGTTCAAAAACTAGAAAATAAAAGGTAATAAAACTAGAAAATCTTATAAGTAAGAAATTAATACAATTCTCTATTCATATTGAATATTACTCACAGCCATTCAAGTATTTTGGTTTTTCTTTTCACTTATATCAAATATTTTAGGACTAGTTGATCCAATAGATGTGTCTAATTTGAAGTGGAGTGATATAATTGGATTAATTGGGTATGAATCTAGAAGTACATCCCCATTACAAACAAAAAATAAAATAAAATGCAAAAGTCCACAATTCTTATGACTATTTTGACAAAAATAATATAATTAAATAATAATAAAGAGTATACTGATCATAATTTTAAATTGTTATATGAGCTTTTTTATTAAGAAAGTAAATCTTTTTTTTTTTTTTTTTTTGTTTAGATCCATTTTAGTCAATGGGATTCGAAAACAAAAAAGATAGTTATCTTAACCATATTTAATAAACAAAAATGACTAAGATTACCCTTAAATAACTAAATAATCGGAGGAAAAATAGATTTATAATATAAATTTACAATTTTGAAGTCAAGATTGAAAGATTTTTGGTCAAAATCAACAACTTTAATGTTAATATAATAGTGGTTGAGAAAGAAATGATCAAAACCATTCATATTTATAAATAAATTATAAAACATTATCAATTTGAAGGCCAGGATTATGCAATTCAGGATATTGTTATGTCTGGTCAGTTTAGTAGTAATAAATGTATTAAATAAAAAATAAAGTTTAAACATGGTTGGGTCAATTGTAATGAATTCTAAGTCGATTTCATCCAGACACAATAAAAAACTATTATAAGATCACTATAAACTTATAAGTATAAAATAAATTTGGGTCAATGGCAATAGGTTAAGTTTAGGTCAAGTGTAGGCCACCTTCCAATCAAGCTAAAGTAAGAAAGTCTGCGAACTCTTTTAAGTTATGATAATTATAAGAACTTTGCATAAGGTCATTAATAAAATAATTGTAATCCCATAATTGGAGAAAGTCTCAAAATATATAGATTGTAATAACGATTTTGACTCAACTGACCATCTAACTTGAACCATATTTTTAGTTATTCAAAGTTAGAGTTAATCTTTCTTATTTTCTTGTAGATCTGAGATAATAATTTTAACCTAATTAGCCAATAAATTGAGTTAGAGTTAAGCTAATACATGATATTTGACCTTCCAACTTAATTTAACTTACCATATTCTTTGACTCTCCAATAACTTAACTTGAATGTAACCTATTAACATTTTATTAGCATCATTTTGGAGTGACAATTTAGATGAGTGACATTTGTCAATCATTTATGACTTTCTATCTCATGTCATGACACTTTTTTGTCATTCTTTTTGTGTAACTAGATAAGCTGACATTTGTCAATCATCTATAACGTTTTTAGCATCTAAATAAGGCACTTTCTTACATTTCAACCCATAACTCCCATTCATTTTTCAAGTATTGGTCGCCCACCATTGTCATGGCGAAATGTGTTATCTGAAGCTAGTGGTGCGTAAGTCTATGTTAGAACCAACATAAATTATGAAAATTTTCATTTCAAAAATTTTAGTAATTTTACTTATATGTTTAATGCATGTGTTAAATTACGTACATATACTAACAAAATAACATATCATTTAATACATACTAGTAAATCGTGCCATGCTAAGCACGTACAATGACTCGTGAGAATAAATAATAGTTTTTATAATTTTTTTTATAGAATTATGATATTATAATTAAAAACTTTGATTTAGTTATTTAGATTTTATATGTTTGGACTCTAGTATTCTTTCTCAAAAGAAAGATTAAATTGATCATAACTAAAATGTGATTGACGTTGATGTTAAGAAATGAGAAATCATATAATAAAACAATGTAGAAGTTTTATAAAAAAAGAAATTAACATAAATCTGTGCCGAAAGTTGTTAAACTAGAATTTTAAGATACATTACTTGACAATTAATTCAATCATTTGTTGCATTTTGTATGATTGGAAATAAAATGGTTATACATATTAAAATTCTTATTTGTCAATATATTTTCTAAATCGATGTCCAAGATACATTGCAAATGTAATTGAATATAAATAAAAAATTATACGAATTGCAACCCACAGAATCATCATAGAGAAATTGTAGAAAAGAAAATTGTATTATTAATCTTCACAGCCATTTCTTAGACTTTGAGTGAGGAAGGAGAAAGAAGAATTCAACTTCAAGTGAGGATGGAGAAAGGAGAGAATTCAAACTTTTCAAAGTGCATGTTTGTGGTTAAAGGCAAACACAAAGGTTTTCATATGCAAAGTAGTTAAGAGTGGTTACATGAAATAAAAGATGAAGATGAACAAGTAGTTACACAAAACGTGGCTTGTTGAGGAATGAGATAAGAAATTAGAAGTTGTGGAGTGGAAAGACAGGTTTCAATGTTTGAAAAAGAAGTAATATAACTCCCTGGTCAAAATTATAACTCACAATCAAAATTGAATGAAAATCTACAGCTTTAATATATTATAATGTAATGAAAAAGATATTTTTTTTATGATTTTCTTATACTTTTTAATCAATTAATCTAGTTGCATAATTTAGATATATCAAAGTTTATCAATCTTCTTAAACAAGTGGAACTTTGGCTTCTTTATTCCCCAAATAAGTAAATTAAAGTTGAATAAGTACACAAACGCGGCCTGAATCTTACTCATTGATGGAATATATTTTTGGAAGACAATGAAATGTGTTGAAATGACTTTCGATATAAAAAAAAACGATTTGATAGTATATTTTTTATCTTTATATTTAATTTACACTGTTATTATTTTGAGTTCTTACCTAGTGCATGTGAACATTCTCAATAACTATGATGAGTTCCCTTTTAGGATAAATTGTTAAGTTATTTATGAATTTATTTTTCTCAATTGCAGTTCTAACATCTTTATCAAGAATGGGTGGCATAGAAAAAAGGTATGTTAGTTTTTTGTTTAAGAATTGCATCCTAACTTAATCTAACATAATCTTTTTTTAGTATTATTTAGTAAATAGCAATTTTATATCATCAACTTTAAAAATAATTAGAAGTTCAAGGAATAAAAGAAAATTTTCTAGCGTAATAAACAAAGAAGAAAAAACTGAAATAAAAATTTTTAGAATTAATTGTGCATCAGACTTTGAAACTTAAAATTGAAGTAAGAAAAGTTGCTACCAGATAAGGGTTAAGGAATTCAAATCGTGCATGACACTTATATCATGCAGGACTCCTTATTTCAAAAAATGAAGTTAACATCGAATCAAAACTGGAAGTTCAATTGAGTAGTTAATTGCCAAATCGAAAATCAATTTCCAAATCAAAACGTTAGAGCTTCATATATATATATATATATATATATATATATAGGGGAACATTCATGTGCATCTATCCCTCACCATCGGGTGAGGGGCACTTTTCCTTTTTGCATATGAAGACAAGGAAGTGTACCTCACCCTATGTACCTGAAAATGCACTTTTGTACTTGAAAATCCCCGGAAGTGTCCCTCACCCTATGGTGAGGGATAGATGCACATGAATGTTCCCTATATATATATATATATATATAAACTAGGTAACCATCAAACTCATTAAAGGCCTTGTCAAACTATATGGACTGAGCTTTTATAGTACTAATAAATCATATAGGATTAGAGCTTCTGGTAATTGGTAGAGCACCAAAACTACTACTATGAATTTGTGTACTATGATATATTTTCCTTCTTTGTTATGCATAATCTACTTTTATATAAAAGTAAGTGTTTGGAAATACCGAAAAGCACGAATAAGATAGCAACTCCCTTTTTTGAAAAAAAAAGATAGGAACTCCCTTAAAATTGAATCATTTGAATCATTAGGACACATGGAAATCCATCCCACTTCAGGCATGCGAAATCATCTCCAATGTCTCAAATCAGTTTAGAAAAAATCTATGTCCATACCATTCCGATGTTCCCACGTTCCCATGAGATGAGGGTAAAGAAAGAGAGGTGCTAATTGCACGCTGATTTCTGCTCTCCACACACTGCTTCTCTCTATACCCACATTTTTAAGTTAAAAAATTCATAAAATTATTTTCTACACATCCCATTTTTCCTAAACCACCCTCTCAACTTCTCTCTACACTCCTCTCTCCCTCACTTTGCCCGTCGCCCGCCGCCGCCGCCCACCCTCCTTCTCTCCCTTGCCCTATCTCTCTCCCCCTCTCCCTCTCACCCACCACTTGTCACCACCCGCTCTCCCTCACCCTGTCTCTCTCCCTCTCCTTACTTCACCTCCGCCCGCTCTCCCTATCTCTCTCCCTTTTCCCTCCCTCCTCCCTCCCTCCCTTTTCCCTATCCTTGCCACCCCCGCCTATCGCCCACTGCCGCCCTCTCTCCTTTCCCTATCCCTCTCCCCCTCTCCACTTCCCTATCTCCCTCCCTCTCTTTGTCTCGCTCCCTCCCCCTCCAGCGGTGCATATTGGTCATAAAAAGTGCATGGTGTGGAGAGCAAAAATCAATGTGCATTTAGCAACTCTCCTAAAGAAAACACGTTTGGTAAGTGTAAGTCTCTGTTTTGAATTTTAATCTTGCTAAAAGAAATCCCAAAATCTGAACATGTCAGCATAAGAAAGTTCGGGAAAGTTTTTTTTTTTTTTGTTTTTTTAAGAAACAACTTATTGGCAAGGTTGTTTCCTACTTATCTCTTGCCTTTTAAAAAAGTCCATTTAAAAATTTCAAATCCTCTCACTTATCCTAAAAGTAGGCCACATGTTCATAATCTCAAAAGGGGTGGGCTACTTAATTTGTAAATCCTAAAGATGGGTCACATGATCACAATCACAAAATGTGGGCCCATATTATAACTCCTATAATAGCGGGACCATATTATAAGGCCTCATATTCTAATTTCTAAAGGTGAGCACCACATTATGATTTCTAAAAGTGGGTCCCGTGTCCACATTCACAGAAAAGGTGGCCCCACTTAACCATTCTTAAAGGTGGGTCATAAGGTCACAATCGCAAAAAGTAGAGGCCAAGCCACATTATGAATATAGGCCCACATAGTGAGTCCTATGAATGTGGCCCCATGTTCTAATTTTTAAAGACGTCTCTCGTGTTTACAATTATTAAAAAAAATGACCCCACATTATCGTTCTTATAAAGGTGGGCCCACATTGTAAATTTTATGAATGTGGGTCACATGGTCACAATTACGAAAGGTGGACACATGGTCACAACCACAAAAGGTAGACCCATATTGTAAATTCTATGAATGTGGGCCCTATATTCTAATTTCTAAAGGTGTGTGCAATGTTGTAATTTGTAAAGGTGGGTCCCAAATTTACACTAACAAAATGGTGGCCCGCATTATAACTCCTATAAAGGTGGATCCACATTGTGAATCCTATGAATATGGGTCCAATGTTCTAATTTTTAAAGATGGGTACCATGTTGTAATTTCTACAGGTGGGTCCCATATACGACAATAATAGAGTACTGCAAACAATAATAGGTGGGTCCCACATTGTAAATCCTTCTTTCATTCCGTGGAATAAAACTTCTATAATGTTACCAAACAATTTCTTTACAACATATTCTCTGCAAAGTAATTTAATATAATGTTGCCAATCAAGTTCTGCAGAGTATTGTCTTTGGCAAAATCTGATCTCAGCACAACCTAATTTGAACACAAGATTGGGAACAACGTGATAATAAAAAAAAAACAGGCCTTTAGCGCTTTGAATTCTAAAATAGTGAGCATTAACAGTAAAGAAAATACAAGTACTTGCACTTAGATGCAAAGGCAGTTTAAGAAAACTAAAGATTTTGCCTTGTTGGTTGTAAACCAAATCATAAATGACTTAAATATTCAAATAGGATTGATGCATGGTTATTCATCCCATGAAAAATCTAAAATGGGCCGGGTGGGATTTAACTTTTTATGCTATTCAATTTCAAATCAAGTTGAAAAACACTTTATTTATCATTTGATAGACTCCCATACTCTTTTATTGGCTATTTCAATTTAAAGTGATTAAGAAGATGCCCTCATCTATCAATAGTTCCTCAACTAAAAATCCACCACAGATAAAAAGCTCAACACATATTTTTTTTCAAAATACTGTCCAAAACTCTAACTAATTCAAAGTGTAATATCCTGAGTCACCTGGGCCCCAAGATTAACTTAGCCCAGGTGGGACCCTTAGTTATCTAGTTATACCTTTTGTATTGGGAGAGTCTCACGTGTTATGTTATTGGAAAATAAAGAGAGGAGTTGTATCATAACTCCAATTAGGATTATATCAAAAGACTAGGACTCTACCTCATCCTTGCTTATATAAACAACCAACGACCCTTGATAAGGTACTCTTTCTTATTCCCCTTTTGAGAGAAAGAAATATGAGAGAAAGAGTTGGTGACTGGGAATTCAAAGGAAGAAGAAGAAGAAGGTAATCAGCAAGAAGACGACTAGTGGATGTCCTATTCGTGCCCCCGCATCGCGAACGCAATGATCACATACTGGAGGTGAGAGGATCTTCCTAAATACATTGGATAATTAATCATGGATGATTGGTGATTTGGCATGCCTCACGGTTTCCAAATTTTGCTCACGACCAAATTCCAGGCCCTATCGGATTTTGGATCACAATTATTTAGCAATATTCACCACGCATTCATCAAATATTTTCCACAAGAAATCAGGAATTTAGTTCAAAATATAATTTTGATTAAATTATAAATATCAATAATCTCTGAGTGATCAAAATTCCATATTCTAACTCAATTCAAAGATGACCTAAAAAATTTAATAAAATTCCCTAAACAAGGGCTAATCCCTTTAACAACTATTTGAACTTTTCTCATTCTCTCCCTTCAACCACGCATGCCAAAATCTATGTGCTGAACGTCATTTTGCTTTGTCCCACACGCAACGTAATTACCTGAAGGGGGCAACACAACATCAACATTATTAGTGAATGAATTTTCCTAATTACACAAATAGCATAGAACACGACATAATACGTACAAGTCTTTATTAACAGATCAATTACAATTAAAAGTACATCTATTTACACATTCATGCACATGCACATTACAATGCCACAAAGGATTATCGTATACATATATACCAGCCACCATAACCCTTTTTTCATCATCCACATCCAGAAAGGACCAGCCAATACATTGGCCATTAATCATCCGGACACCATGTCCAACATCCCACATCTGGGATCTAGTACACAATAGCTCATAATCACATAGCAGCCAGAATTCAGTATATTAGTAATTTACACGATTCGCAGTGTGGATCCAACCCCTACCCAATTCACTGGTTGTTGCCCCACTCCAAATCATAATTGGAATTGATTGGAGTATCATTGATCCACACTATAAAACATAACATAACATTACATTACATTAATTGATCATAATGCATATAATCAATCCTAGCTAATTGATCACAGTCAATGTAATGCTTTAATTTACCTAGATAGGAAATTATATTCTTTATGTACGTATAAAGTCCAGTACTATCCCACGTTTAAACTCCTCCCAGACCTTACTTATACACATACAGAGTCTAAAAGAAGCATTCACATCTTGGTATACGGTGCAGTGGGTCCCATTGGCCTAAATCATAATCATGACTACTCTCTAGGGTCACCCAAGACCCCACAAGAGATCCCATGGCCCTGATTCAACATCAGGTGGCCCTATTGGGCCCGCACCCTTACCAATCCCAAACAGATTCATACAAAGACTTCACGGTTCCCAGATTTGATGTTTTTGGATGGTGGGGCAGACGGGGCCCACTCCACATGGGTCCATCACAAGCCAGGTTGCCCTTGGAGCCCCTTCAAGATGTGGGGTCCTGATCTCTGATCAAGTCAAACTATGGGTCCCAGTATAGATATCGATCAAACTGTTCTGTTTTCTTCAATATGACATCTATGCTGCAAAAATCAAATAGATGGGGGCCCAAACAAGGGTCCAGATCCTCCTTGGTTGACCATGGGTCCACTACAGAATTTGTAGACCAGATCTACTATCCAGTGGGCCATGGGGTCCCACAGCCCCAAGCTCTCATTCCTCTGTTTGACGCACAAGTTCTGTCTCCATAAAATCAAGGCCTGAAGCTCATAACACTTGGAAAAACAACACCTAATCATTATTTCCTATGATAAAAAGGATTTACATGATCTCGATCCATGACTCATAATAGCCCTTATCATGATTATAGGATAATCTCTAAATGTAGAAACATTAAAAATAGTTCAGGCATGCCAAATCACCAATCATCCATGATTAATTATCCAATGTATTTAGGAAGATCCACTCACCTCCAGTATGTGATCATTGAGTTCGCGATGTGGGGGCACGAATAGGACATCCACTAGTCGTCTTCTTGTTTATTACCTTCTTCTTCTTCTTCCCTTGAATTCTCAGTCACCAACTCTTTCTCTCAAAAGCGGAATAACAAAGAGTACCTTATCAAGGGTCGTTGGTTGTTTATATAAGCAAGGATGAGGTAGAGTCCTAGTCTTCTGATATAATCCTAATTGGAGTTATGATACAACTCCTCTCTTTATTTTCCAATAACATAACACGTGAGACTCTCCCAATACAATAAAGGTCCCACCTGGGCCAAGCTAATCGTGGGGCCCAGGTGACTCAGGATATTACACAAAGCTTCATGCATTTGATTCCAATGAAAACAAATTATTAGAAAATAACTATAGCCGATACTTTTTTTATTGCAGAAAGCAAAGTGAGCCTGACAAAATGGAAAAGGTCCATCACACTATCTACAAGTTACACCTTCTTCTCCCTTTTCCCTTTTCCCTTTTCTTAAACAACTGCATCAAGAGCAAATGAGATAAATGGAAATGGAAGCTAAGATTCAAGGTACTTATAATTGCATGAATTTAGGCATAATTATATTTCCTGTTTGATTCTTTTCTTCTCAATTTTTTTATGCTAATTGGCAAATTTCATTTGAGTAGTATGCCATCATGGTCTAACATGGAAGTACAACAACTTAGAGAATTCCTAAGCTAATGGAATGGAACTCCACAATGGAGTCTACCTTTTACAGTACAATAAGTTTTCAATAACCACCCACCATTTATATGGGGGTATCTTTAGATTTTACATCAATATATGAAGGGCTCTTATTTTGAACGATTTGGATTTTAAAAGCTGGACCCCGATCTAGAGTTCCACTTTTTTAACTTAGATTTCTTTAGGATTCTTTCACTTTCCTATGTGTTTGTGGAAATGGGGTTGTGGGTTTCCATTTTATGACTTTTTATAAATGTATTCACCTTATTTAAATATTATAGACTTGTTTTTGAAACAGTGACAATTGTAGAACATCCATTGCTGATATTATGAAATCTAGCCATCGATCGTAGAAAATTCTCAATTCATCGCGGTAGAATCCTTGTTTCAAACCCTAATTCCATATACATGAAAGTAAAATCTCTGTTTTGAACCCTAATTTCATAGAAAATCACATGATATATCTCTCTTGCTTGCAGATTGTTGAAAAATTCGGGGATTCAAGCGTTCTTGACACTATGATGAGACAACTACTGCCATGAATTCGCAAAATGAAACTTGAAGGAACAAAATGAGTAGGTCATTTGGAACTAATCTTTTAGAGGAAAAGATTATATACATGGTTTCTTCCTATTATTGGAATATAAAGCTCAAAAAATCCTAACATGGATCAACTCAAGTGTTCGTTCGAATGAAAATCCACTAGTAATAACGATATTCATAGCCTACCAAATGAAATGATTGGGTATGGTAATTGATCTTGTTGCATTTACTTCTTTCAACTTTGATTTTATATACCTGAAAACTTTCATGATTTGTGCTCTTGAATGGCTTCCTATTCAATGTAGAATCTTGATGGTGTTTAATTATTGTTATAATGTAGGTTGATATAGATGCCCACAAATTTTTTGAAGGATACATGGAAGGACGAATATAGAATGGCTGCTAAAATACTGGCAACCTTCACAAGTAGTGTTTGCCATGTAATGCTGATGAGTTCATAGGTCCTTTTTTGTCATAACACAACATAATAAGTCCTAATTCAAAGCTTCTTAATCTAGCTGTTAAGTAGCCAAAGCAAACCTTGAACCAGACATTGGGAACCAAAACCTAAAGAAATCTAAAAACTGCTTACTAAATTAAATTAATTAATGAAAAAGGATATAAAAAGATATCAAATGCCTAATGGACTTGGAAGATCATTGCTGAGATGATGAGAATGATTATGTCGAGTCTAAAAAAGGAAAAAAAAAGTAAAAAAAACATTATATATAATAGGAAAAGGGATTTTTAATAGATGGAGACTCCAGATTATGTGAGACTTTAGTACTCAAAATTGAAGTATGAAAGGCTGATAGTAGGGGTGTCCATGGCCTAGGTTGGGGCGGGTGGTGCAATATTCAGGCTCAACCTATTTTTCAAACCATTGGCTTTAGCCCGGTCCTAACCCGACTGGGACATAAGTGCTTGGCCGAAGCTCGGCCCGCCTGAAAAAGGTTAAGCCTAAACCCGGGTGGATCATGTTTTTATTTTAAAAAATATATCTTCTACTTTTTATTATTAAAAATAAAAAATGTCTTCTACTTACTCCCCAGAGTTGTAGCTTTGCTAATTAGGTATTGTGTTCATGTGTGAAAGGCCAGGTTGAGTCAGGGTTTAGGCTCTTTACCACTAAATCCAGGCCCGTCCCGTGTACCAACATCTAAGGCTCAATTTTGACCCAAAGCAGGAGAGCCTGATAGCCCGAGAGAAAAAGAAATTTAATTTTTTTCTTAAATTGTGTGTCTTATTTAGGCCAAACTCTGCTCTTTACCACTAAATCTAGGCTCATCCAGTGTTCCAAAATCTAAGGCTCAAGCTTGACCCAAAGTGGGATATGGGTTAGACTCATGCCGGTCCTATCCATGATCATCTCTCCTTAATAAGGATGAGATAAAGTCAAAATCAGAATTGGGAGTTCAATTGAACAATCAATTGCCAAATCAAACATCGATTTCCAAATCAAATTTCCCAAGCTTCATATATATATATATATATATATATATATAACATTAGTTTTTTTTTTTTCAATTTCAGGTCTACTTCAGGTTCTAGAGCTTGACCATACTTTCTTCCATTTTTTATTTTCTTTCTTTTTTTAATCTTATTTTCTTGCGATTCTGATACTATTTAATTACTTCTTTTTTTATAAATGTGGGTTTTGATCATTACACATGTGCAGTATTTACATAGGCAAATGAGTGCAAACAAACGACTCCTACAGAAATTGCGTGGGATCTAGCATGTGGATAATAGGAGTGTGACTATATCAATGAGTAATTAGCAATGGAACTCAAGCATAAGATTTTAATTTATATGGAATAATTATCTATTTTTCTTCATCATTATATCTAAGGTGGGCATTGCTACGGGCCACAATGATGGATGACCAAATCCATCCAGTTAAATTATTGCGCCATATAAATTTTGGATCTCATATTTGCTAGACCTGTCTGGCCCAATCCATTTTACAATATCTTCTCAGACTGCAAAATTGCCCTGACAACATCAGAGGTCAAAATCTATTCAAAACTAAAATGTGAAATGTTAATGGGGCCCATTCATGGGCATCAACCAAAATCTTGCCCTTTTAATTGCTCTGAGTCATCTGATCCAATGGGATAAGATGGAGGTTGAAATAAAAACCATAAAGCAACTCATTAAATTTAGAATGTATTGTTAACAACATTTGATGGGCTTGATTTTTGTAGGGGCATTCGGCGACAGGTCTTGAACATTTTACTTTTCGGCCTTAGATCTACAATCTTTTTTATGTCATTAATAATGGTCAACTACCATTTTATTAGACACGATTAATGAAATCCCATTAATGAGATTTTTAAATAAATTTTTAAAAAACAAAAATATATTTCAAAAATGCAAATATATTTCAAAAAAACGCAAAAATTTTCAAAAGAACACAAATAAAATTAAAACTATGCAAATAAATTTCAAAAGATCCAAATAAATTTCAGAAAATGTAGATAAATTTGAAAAGATGCAAATATATTTCAAAAAATCGTAATAAATTACCAAAAACTCAATAAAATTCAAAAGAACATAGATAAGTTTAAAAAGATGCAAATAAATTTCAAAAGTTCCAAATAAATTTCAGAAAATATTAATAAATTTGAAAAGATGCAAATAAAATCCAAAAGATCCAAGTAAAATTCAAAAAATGAAAATAAATTTCAAAGGATGTAAATAAATTTCAAAAGAACGCAGATAAATCTAAAAAGACGCAAATAAATTTCAATAGACTCAAATAAATTTCATAAAATGTAAATAAACTTCAAAAGACGCAAATAAATTTCAAAAAATGTAAATACATTTGCTAAAAATAAGATAAACCAATTTTCCAAATCTCAGAAAATTTTTCCAAAAACTCAAGTACTTTTTCCAAAACTCAGTTAAATTCATTTTAAAAAAATGCAAATAAATTTAAAAAACACAAATAAATTTTAAAAGACACAAATAAAATTAAAAAACATAAATAGATTTCAAAAAATGCAAATAAATTTGCTAAGAAACTCAGGTAGATTTTCCAAAAACTTAGATAAGAACTCAGATAAATTTGCCAAAACATAAAAAGATTTGTTCAAAAACTAAGTTAAAAATTTTAAAATGGAGATAAGTTTGTCAGAAACTCAGATAAATTTTCCAAAAACTTTGATAAATTTTCCATTAGCTCAGATTAATTTGCTAAAACTCGGATAGATATGTCAAAAACTCAAATAAATTTTCCAAAAGCTCAATTAAATTTATCAAAAGCTCAGATAAATTTGATAAAAACTCAGATCAATTTGATAAAACTTAGATCAATTTGACAAAACTCAGATCAATTTGACAAAAACTAAGATAAACCCCTAGCGCACATTATATAAATAGGATCGCACTGTGATGGGCTTCTGGGCTGGGCTGGGGGGGTCAAACATGGCCCAAACTAACCCTGACCTTGGAGAAGACCCAAATGGGTCTTCTTTCGGTTCTGCTTCAAAATTTTGGAAGCAGCAGAGCCTTGCTGCTCTTCCCTGACGATGGCTCAACGCGGTCAATTGCTGTCGATGACGATCGAAAACTGCAACAACGCCTCTGCTGATCTTCTTCTTCACTGCGATGAGCTCGGCAGCGTCTTTGTTGATCTTCTTCTTCATTGCGATGAGCTCGACAGCGGGCACGGCGGTGATTCAATATTGCTATTGCAAATCCTCTAATTTCTTCTGCAACTCTTGCGAGACTCTGTTTCACCTGTGTCTTCAGATCACACAAAACCGCGGCCCACTTCAAGGCCAAGCGAGATCAAGATATGTTCTCTGCAAATCAGGGATTGGTCCTTGTTCATCAACAATCAACATATTTGCAACAGTTCGGTTCTAATCTCAGCGACTGCAGCCCGATCGCCTGGAACCACGACTACAGACTAAGCTAGGCTCCCCCGCCTCCCACACGCACCTCTCAAACGACTGACACCCAGATCGCGAAATCCAAAGCGCCACCCGGATCGCAAGATTAGCATAGGCTCGAGATCTGGGTTTTCCAAGGCCGTCTTGTCAATCTTCGACTGCTTCTCTGCCGTGGATTTCTTCTTTGTAGACGATCTATTTTTGTGATTGGGCGAGGGTTTGATGTGAGAAGAAGAAGAAGGAGAAGTGGCGGAGATCAAGAGGACTTACAAGGGAGAAAAGAAGATTTGAAAGTTTAAAATTAAAAATTTCATGCCTAAATGGACAACAAATCGAGAATGAAAATATATGATGTGGCGTATCTAGGACCGCTTATCAAAATATATTTGGACTTCTTACTTTAGAGAGAAAGTTAATGGATTGGAGGCTTTACAAGACCGTAATAAGGGACTTTTGGCTAATTATCCCATTTTTGTAGATATCAAATTTACAAGAAACATTCATCAAGTGGCCCTGAGTTGTGTTAAAATATATTGGGCTAATGCATATTAGTTGGCCAATTAGGAATGCATAAACTTAGGTCTAGCTGATAAAATATGATGTGAGGAAATGAATTGGGCCTAAGCCCCTTCAACATCTAACCATAATCATAGCTTTCAAATTTGTTTTGGTCCGGCTGAATCCACAGAACAATTTCGGTTCGGCTAATGAACTAGACCGAACTATTCCACTAAAAGAAATCAGTCTAGATTTTGGATCATTTCAGCCAAAATCTAGAAATTTAGGTAGAACCTTAAGAATAAAAAATAAAAAATAAATTTAAAAATTTAAAAAAAGGCAAAGAGAGGAGTTGCCGCAGAAGAAGAAAATATACTAGTCTATTGCGGCTCAATGCATGTTTTTTTTTTTTTTTTTTTTCTTTTTCTTTTGCTATGTTGAGCTACTAGTCTAGTTTGGCACGCCTTCTCTTTGTTTTTATTTTTATGTTGGGATCTTAGTCTAAGTGCAATTTACCTCTTTAAAAATCAAGTAGATAAAATGAATATGATATTTGAGCCCTAAGTTGAAATAAAACAAATGTACAACTTATATATGAATCCAACTTACATTTCACTTTAGTAGGAAAATGGATTAACCAAATTTCACTGGAGAACTAAGGCCTTAACCAAATTTTATTCTAGTGGTAGATAGGGTTGAAGCTAAATCTTGCTCTAATACAAAATGGGTATCCAGATTTGATTTTTATAAGAAATTTGTAAATAAAGCCCGTAGAATTTAGTATTCTTTGAAAAAAAAAAATTGGACAAAATTTCATATTCTGCCAATGTAGAAATAACATATTACATAATTGATTTATTAGAATAAAGTTAAATGTGTCAAATTGTATGTTATTTTTAGAATTTAATGTTTATTCTATATTTTTCTACATACACATATATTTATAAAAAAAATTTGAAATGTAACTCCAAAACATTTCTTTGAAATCCCAGATCAGCAGAGATATTTATGTTTAGTGGAGAAATCAAAATGGGGCTTGAAAGGAAATTATTAACTATGGCCTCTGGGCATAATACATTAAAAGACATTTTTAGTCAAAGGCCCTAAAGTTAAATTGAGTAGCTAGATGCCATCCTTAGATCAGATCAGTACCACATAAACAAGTTGAGGTCCATCCAATGGTGAATCTCTAACCCTTAATATATTCAGAAAGGTCACACACATCCTTAGAGACTGCATTGATCCAACGGTTCAAGTTATCAGGGAGTGGGCCCTACTTCTAACTCTTCTTAGCTGTATATGAGTCCTACAGATGCTTAATTTTTCGGATAAGTCCCTCCCGATCGCGTTATATTCTAAAAAAGTCTGCGAAAACGCAATCGACCAAAAAGACGAAGAACATCGAAAATCCTCGAAGAACATTACCCCCCTCCTTTATCTCTCTCCCTATTTGCAAAAAAGCCCCCGAAGCTTGCTAGGGTTTTCTACCCACGTCGTATTTGCTGTTGAAGCTCTATGCTCTGGTATGCTACTTTTTCTTTTTTCTTTCACATGGAAGATTCAATTTCATCTCCTTTGATCCAATCACTACCGATTGAAAAGAGAAAAAAAAAAAAAAAAAAAACGATTGTTTTGAAACATGTGATGGTTTTAATCTCTGTTGGAGGTTCTGAAGGTGTTTTTTTTTTTTTTTCCTGTTTGGATCGATGGGCGTTTTTTGGGATGTTGGGTCTTGTTGTTTTAGGCGTTTGAGATCAGGGGTTTTCTTAAAAATTCTGGGTTTGCTTGGTTTGGAGGGTTTAGGGCATGTGGGTTCTAATTAAATTCTGGGAGTTTTGGTTTTTTCGGGGAAGATTTGAGGTATTTGGTCTTCTTGTAGAGTTTTTGAAAATTGAGGGTTTTCTTCATATTCTTTTCTTTATGTTTTTGCTTGATATCATGTGTTCTTTATTACGTTATGATGGAATTTTAGCCAAGCTAGAGAAGCAAAAGTTCATGTTGTGGAGAGATGAGCATGCTAAGAGGGATGGGTAGAAATTTAGGATGTTGTGGAAAGTTGTGGCTAGTTCTAATGGAAGAGTAAACAAAGATATTGGATTGGAATGATCTGAGTAAGTAGGCAAGAGGACTAGAAACCGCCCTCGATTTGAAGTCAAGTATTACATGCTCAAGGAACTAAGAAAAGGTTGAGGCGAGTGAAGACCTTGAATGAAATAGAGGGGAAATACATGAGGGTTCACGAGTTACTGAAAGTATAATTGTAAAACTGACGCTAAATAGATGAGATCATGAGATAAGGCCTCAAGGGATAATGATGATAAGGGAGTCAATGGCTAAAGTGGAATAGTGTGTCCCAAACAGAAGAATCTGTTGAATGGAGGCATGTAGCATGTTGGTGGGTCATATGACTTTTCCACTTACTTAGAAGAAAATTTAAGAAAATAAGGAAAGGCGAGGCGCGCTTGGACCTTTGATGAGATTGGTAACAATTTCTGAGAGAGCTACTTTTGTAGAGTCCTAGTTCAGAAGCCCCTCTTTTATTTGATGTTTGCCATTTCACCGCCTTTGATGAGATTGGTAGCAATTCACGAGAGGGCTACTTATAATAGATTCCTTATCTTTTACTGATATGTCAAATTATGATGTACAGTGTTTTTTCACCTGACCACCGGACGTGAAACCATATGAAGCCCTTCTGTCAGTCTGAAAATTTAAATTGCTTTTCTTGTATAGTTTTGGGCTCACAAGCTTTGTATTTTAAGTTTTTTTTTTTTTTTTTTTTACTCCATAAATTCTATGTTTTTGAGATTACGGTTTAAGCTTTGATTTATTTTTTTTCTATTTTAACCTTTATGGAGTTTCTGTAGAAGTTCCAGATTTTCTCTATTTAGCAGAATTTAAGGTTTAATTTTTCTTAGTATATTTTCAATTGCTGTGAATATGTGGTGATAATGTGATGAACAACGGGCCGAATTAAGATTCAAGAGAGAGCATCTACCATTCAGAAGAATGGAAAAAATTGGGAGTTTCTATGTTTATAAATAATGAAAAGGCTACCTCTGTTAGATGATGAATTTTCTTTTAGGCCAATCCGTCCTGTTGAGCTTCATGTGGACGTGCACAACTGCTGCATGCTGGATCTACTCTTCCTGCTGATAAGTATTTTATGGACCTGTATTCTACCCCAGTGTAAGTTGGATAAACATAATGATAGAATCATATTATGTTTTTATCATCGCATGGAAGATCTTAAAGATGCAAGTACTCTATAGTTTTCATAAAAGAAATCCATGTGGAATGAGAACAACCATCAATTACAACTATGAAAAACCCAGACACTAGGCCGATCAGAGCTGAACCCAAAACTTTTTTTTTTTTTTTTGAATGGTAAAACTGAGCCCTAAACATCTGAATGGACTGGACTAAAATGAAAAGTTTACACATTATGAAGCGGAAATGCGGAATACAACTCAACCGTGCTTTGCTTACCTGCATCTACGATACTTGATTTTGACTCTTATCAAATCCTTTGAGCTAATTGTTGTAACACCCTGAATGATGGGTGATCTAGATGGGAGTCAACTTCGTGGCTTAATCTTGATTGATGTCAAACTGCGAACTGGCATCTGCTTTCTATGTAGGATCAGGTGGCCCACTATTCCGCTACCTTCCATCTTCCTGATCCTCAAATACCCAAGAAACAAAATGAGTAGGGAAAAAGTTACTGAACAATTCAAGGACTTCGTTAGATTACTATTGAAATTAAACTTGTAGATATATTAGGAACATGAAGAATGAAAGAATGAGACAGTAAGGAAACAAAGGAATGGTTCTTTTACTGCAATTGGTTACCCATAATGTGATGAATAGTTCCTGAGGCAGTTACCTATAAATTGGATGAAGGATTCATGGATATATTATATACGGGCACTGGCAGTACCGGACAATTCAAGATTTTAAGACGTTGAGACACACCACTATCAAACTGTGAAATCTGAGACAGGATCTTTTGAATCTACTCATCAGTAGTACTTCCTGTTGCGACCTGTGGTGTATTGGTGTTGTTAGTAAATGAAATGACAACATTTGCAACAATTCAGTAAGACAACATTTGCAGCAATTTGGTGAGAAGTTCTACCAGCAAGATTCTAAAAATTATATCAAGTTTGATTAATGCAGCACAAGGAAGGCACTTCATTCATCCACGACCTCATCAAGGTTCTCTCCTGCTGTCATGTCCTTGTGTTCTTTGATCCTGTTACTATTGGTCAATTTTGAACTAGTAGTGCGGACCTACCTATCGCTCCTTCATTTGGAATGAAGTGCCTTCCTTGCTCTTCCCTCTGAAGAGGGGAGTAACTGAACCAAGAGAGGACAAGCTATCATGCACAGATTAATACTGAGTATTCATATTGGTTTAAATTGCACTGAGTTAAATTTTTACTTCGAAGGTCTGTTGTTCATCACCATTTTCATCATAATCACTCGTAACTGGTTAGTATAAGTCTAGTTTCTCCTTCATAGCTCTTAGATTGACATTCCTCATAAAGGAGAATGCATTTCATGAAAAGACCGGGCTTCTAATATCAATTTTTCTCATTGTCTGGATTTGGAAGGGGAGGAGTTTTTAAGGCTTCTTCTTTTTTCAGTGTCCAATGGGAGTGGGATAAATTCCTTGAATGATTCTCCCAAGAGAAAAAAAAAATAAAAAAATGGGTGGCTTCGAATAAATGTCGATGGAAATTCCATAGTGAACTAGAACCCTTTCAGTATGGGATGCTTGTTAGAAATGAAAATAGTGAAATCATGTTATCTTTCTCAAGCCGGTGGATGGAGCTTCAAATAGGGCGGAACTTTTGGTACCAATGGAGTACATGCAATATCTAAGGCACATTGTTGAACACCATTGTCGAGGATGGAGACTTTACGAATATCATTGCATGGGTGAAACAAGACTTTAGGAATTTCATTGCATGCATAAAACACAATGCAAATGTTCCTGTGGAGATTTTGTATGGAGTTCAAATAAATTAAAGCTCTAGTAGCTTCACGAATTATTGTAGTTGTCAACAACTCAACATACATTAAGGGATGCTAATGTGGGGGCCAACTTATTAGTAAAATCGAGGTATTAAGGGAGGACCTTATGTCGGAAGTACAATGCCTTTTTTTTTTTGTAAATATACGTGTTTGGTCTTCTTGTAGTGTTTTCATCTTGTTCATTATCTCTTAAAATTATTCTTCTTGTTCATTATCTCTTAAAAAACTCACTTAATGCAGGTGTGAGTTGAAATATAAGGCTAAAAGGTTCTCCTATAACTTACAAAGAATAGATTATAATAAAATATTAAATTAAAATTACATTTTCAGGGGTATGCACCAAGCAACCTAGAAATAAGCTACTAGTATGCACACAATTAAAAATCGCAAGCGCACAAAATCACTATGTAGTGTGGTGAATTGTAAGTACGAAGTCGATCCCACGAAGACTTGTGATAAAACAATGTCAAAAACAACTAAAAATCAGAATATTAAAAGAAACAATTGAATGATGAAAGGTTGAATTAAACAACTAAAAATAGTATATTAAACTATCAAAAGCTAAATGAAAATTAATCTAAAACACACAACTAATATTAGAATTGAAAATAAGTAATAATGAATGAATTAGGGTTTCATCTACTCCCCTAACCAATCCTATGCATGTCCCTTATTATTTTTTAATAAAAAATCATATTTTATTAGTAACATCTATCAACCTAGACGATGGCATATGTATCTAGATTATTATCATGAATGGCATACTACATGAATTGTTTATCATGATGGAAAAACTAAGCATGGCATATGTCTTAGTCAAAACAATCATAATGCATAAAAACAATGGGAAAGATAAATGCATGAGTCTAAGCATGTCATATACTTTGATTATTCATGGTTCTAAACCCTAGATGCTAACATCAATATCAATCAAAATTAAGTTAATTACTCTTAAAATTAATTGCATGGCATATACACAACTCATCAATAAAAAAAACATGGTTTAGAATCTCAACTAATAAAACTGAAATCTGAATTAAAAGACGCCAAAAGAGACTACATAGACTAGGCTAGGGTTTCAATTACACCCTAGCCCTAAAAAGTTTAGCTACTCATGTCTGGAATTGAAAACAAAATAGAAATTAGAGCCATAAGAAGAACTCTGAATATTGAAGAAGAAGAAGAATAAGAATTCTGCCAGCAGCTTTTTCCCCTTTTCCTTGCTCCAAAAGCTCTCCAAGATGCTCCAAAGAATGCTCCAAAAGTGACTGTACGGCAGCTAGGGTTTATGGCTGATGGTTTGGCTGGATTAAGTGCTGATTTGTGACTGGGATTCTGCTGGAATGATGGGCTGATGGGGCTGGGATGTGGCTGAATGCCTGCTGGATGTCCAACCCCTTTGGTTCCTTTTATAATTATTGCCAAAAACCCCTCTTTAGTAAGTACTTCCCTTGTAGAAATAGATCTCCAACTTTCTGTATAATTCTATTTCCTAATTAGATTTAATTAGGAGTCTTCTTTCTTAATTAGCAACACTTTCTAATTCTGATCTTACTTGTATCTTCTTGACAATTCCTCACATGGACCCACAAATCTGAATTTTAATTGCAAGGAATTAAATCTGAACTTTTGACATAAAAGTGGGCCCTATTTGGTGCGTGCAACATGAGTGTGGGACCCTCTTTTTGGACTTCTATCTTGGCTTGAAATCTTCTTTTAACTTTCCTTCTTTTTCTCCTTGTTTTTCTCGATTCTTGAACTCCTCTTTTAACTTGAATAGGACTTCCTAAATTCTGAAATTCTACCTTTAGCAATGGATGTGACCCCCTTGGGCGTGTGACACACTTTGGAGTTGTCTTCTTTTTCTTCTTTCCTTCTCTTTCCTCTTTGATTTATGACATGAGTCGCCAACACTTTCCTTCTTTGATTTGAATTCTAAGTTGTCCAAAGAATTAGAAAGTAGTCTTGAAATCTGAAATAACTTGGATGGGACCCACTTGGCCCTACTTGGGGATTCACTCCTACTTCTCTTCATTAATTATTCTCTTTTTGCTCCTTTTTACCTTTGCATAAAAAAATTAACAAAGACTGTGTAAAATCAAATAAAACAACTCTAACTAGCATAAGATCAATCAAATATTAGGGCTTAGATTGTAAATAATTAAGCACTTATCACATGGTGCTACTCAATAATGGTGACCTTCCAGTTTTTCTGTTCTCAGGATTACTGTATTTCATTGAAATTGTAGGATTTATGCAAGACAGTAAATGCACAATTAAGAGTTTTTTTTTTTTTTTTTAGAGTGCATTGAACTGTAGCTTCAAATAATTTCTTACAAGATTTCCTTCAGATCAAAATTTGTAAAAATCATCATAGAATTTGTTAACCAATGAGTTAGGCTTAGTGATATTGTATGGTATGTTAAATGGTCATGACATAGTGATACTTGACAGAAGTTGGGGGCGATTTTAGTGAACTTGCTGCTTCAATGGTGAGAAAGGTGCTTGAATTAAGAACCTTAAGCCCTAAGACAGCCTATCAGGTATAAGTCTAGTCCCTTGATTGCTATACTGGCCAAGGGGATTTAGTTCTAGCCTTAAAACCAAGGACTTCCTCTCTGAGATTGGAATTAAGTGTCAAGCTTATTCATGTTTAACTGGCCTGCATTGGAAGCCACCCATCTCTTAAGCTTACTTATTCTGCTTGGACTTGGAAGTTAATCTCATGCCTTGATGTCCATACTGCTTGGATGATTTTTCCCCTTGGGTCTTGTTTTTGGGAATTTATCTCTTCTATTCAAGGATTTTTTTCCCTTGTTGCTTGGCCATTTACTGGATCTCCTTTTTTAAGAATTTGTTGCTTCTTTTTGTTTTTCTTTTTATTTTTATGGATGGTTCATTCAGCTAAACCTTCAAGTCCAAAATGCATTAAAAAATTCAACAAAAACAGAAGATACAACATTAAAAGAAACTAAAAAAATTCATTTGCTCTGTATCATGTGATTGTCTTTTGGTCGATTACGTTTGGAATCAAGATTGGTTACTGCTCTATGAACTTAAATGCTTGAATTTATATAATTAGAATTTGTGTGAAACAGAATTCAAGTGTAGAAACTTTGTACTTGAACCTTTTCTAATTTTATATGAAATTCATAGCAGTTACCGAAAATCCAAGTCAGACTGTCATGTACTTTTTTTGGTAAAAGACTGGTGTACTTAAGTACATGTTCAGACTAAATAATTAGAATACACAATTGTCTGTAGGCTTAATGTCTTGTGGCTCATTACTAACACTGGATTCTGTTTTTATTATAATAGATAATTACATCAGCTAGCAATATCATGCCGATGGGTGGTAAACCAGTGGCTATTTGCCAGTTTGGAGGTGAGTTTGTGCCAAATAATGATGGGTCAATGTCGTATAGTGGCGGAGAAGCGCATGCAATACCGGTTGATCGCAACATGACATTTGATGAATTTAAATCAGAATTAGCTGAGAGCTTGAGCTGTGACATGAGTAGCTTTATCATCAAGTACTTTCTCCCGAACAACAAACGCACTCTTATCACAATCTCTAATGACAAGGGCCTCCAACGCATGGTTGATTTTCACGAAGACTCAGATAACATAGATGTATACATTTTGGCAGGAGAGACCACCACTCCCAGTTTCTCAAACAAAGTCGACCAGAGGTATTTTGTTCTAGACCACTTGCCATCTACGTAGTTGTTAACTTGTCGACACTGAATAGGACTCAACTTACTTGAGTTCTGGGTGGTGGCACCTTTTTAAGTACATACTTACAAAGACCCAATACTGTATACAGTAAATTGTGAATTTCTATTATATATTTTGACATATAAATAAAAGATTTTACTTATATTGTTTTAATACCAATTAAGTCTCTGTATCGACTATTAAGTCTTGAGTTGGCCTACTCAGCTGGACATCAAGTAGTTTGATGGTTGAGTAACTGTGGCCCAAGAATTGTACTTAGCTTAAAAAATCTCACAATGGATGCATGCTCTTGCAGGTCTAACAGGAATGAAAGTAGGCCCACAACTAAGGCCACCAGGGTGAAGGCAGCAAGTAGACCCCCAAATAGAACCAGAAATATAACTACCATCACTGATCCGGTCACTACTACTGTTGCCACCGCCCTTGCTTTCGGCGATGTTGCGCAGCCAAGGCCTATTGTTGCTGTCAATGATGTTGAGCAGCCAAGGCCTATTGTTGCTGTAAATGATGTTGAGCAGCCAAGGCCTATTGTTGCTGTAAATGATGTTGAGCAGCCAAGGCCTATTGCTGTTGTTGTTGCCAATGATGTTGAGCAGCCGCGGGTTACTGTTGCTATTGACAGTATTGAGCAGCCAGAACTTGGTATTTCCATCAGCGATGTTGGTGATGTTGGGCAGCCAGTGGATGCTGCCATTGTTGACAATGTTGGGCAAGCGGTGGTTATAAGCTCTTGTGATGGCACCATTGCTGGTGTCGGCCAGGAATTTAATAATGCTCGGGATTTCCGCAATGCGCTACGCAAGTATGCCATCACAAGAGGTTTTGTGTTGCAATATGTTAAAAACGAAAGTGCTCGCGTGACTGCCAAATGTAAAGCCAATGGTTGTCCATGGCGAGTCCATGCTTCTAGATTGCCAAAAATGCAGAGGTTCAGGCTAAGAAAAATAAATGATGAGCACACATGTGGCGGGGGTGTTGGTAAAGATGGTCATCCTCAGGCAACAAATCATTGGATAGCCAGTATTGTAAAAGAGAAGTTACGAGTAAACCCACAGCTCAAGCCGAGGGAGATTGCAGAGGATATCTCAAGAGATTATGGAATCAATTTAAAGTATCATAAAGTGTGGCGTGGAAGGGAGGTGGCCATGGAGGAGCTACAGGCTTTTCGAGCAAATGCTTACAATAGGTTGCCTTGGTTTTGTGACAGAATAAGAGAGACAAACCCTGGGAGTATAGTTGTGTTGGCCACGACAGATGATTCAAGGTTTCACCGTCTTTTTGTCTCCTTTCGTGCTTCCCAACATGGATTTGAGAATGGCTGCCGCCCGCTTCTTTTTCTTAATGGGATATCTTTAAAAGATAAAATACCTAGGGACTTTGTTGACTGCATCATCAGTGGATGCAGAAGATGGTATTTTTCCAGTTGCCTTTGCTATAGTAGATGCTGAGAGTTACGATAATTGGTACTGGTTTTTGGTCGAGTTGAAATCTGCATTATCAATGACACACCGCATAACATTCGTGTCTGATAGAAACAATGGGCTGGAGGAGGCCGTGCCTCGGGTGTTTGCGGACTGCTACCATGGGTTTTCTCTCTATCATGTTATGGAGGACTTTAAAAAGCAGTTGGCGGGGCTCTTCCAACAGCCTGTAAAGGATGCAATGGTTGAGCAATTCAGAGGTGCTGCTTATGCAAGCAGAGTTCCTGATTTTAACGAATGTATTTCTAACATGAGAAAGGTTTCACATGATGTTGCTACATGGGTCTTGTCTAGCAAGTGTGAATGCTGGTCAAATGCATTTTTCGGAGGGATGCGGTATAACTACTACTCATCAAACATCGCGGAGTCTTTCTTCAACAGCTGGATACCGGAGGAACATGACTTATCAATAATACAAATGCTCGACATGCTACGTTGTAAAATGATGGAGATGATTTACACCCGCGCAGAGAGGCTTCTAGAACATGGTCAACAACACTTACACCTTCTTCTGAAGAAAAGTTACAGATTGAGATATTCAACTCGCGCGATCTTAATGTGCTGATCTCATCTGACACTGTGTTTGAGGTTCGTGACAATACCGTTAACATTGTCAATATTGAGACCTGGGATTGCACATGCCAGCAATGGAAGATGGCAGGTCTGCCATGTATTCATGCAGTTGCAGTGTTGGATCGCACTGGTCGTAACATTTATGATTATTGCTCCAGATACTTCACAGTCGAGGCCTACCGTGCAACATATTTGGAATCGATAAATCCAGTACCAGATGTAGAGAAGCCTGTGCATGATGATTCAACCGCAATTGCAATTGTTAACCCTCCTATCCGACGCATCCGTCGCCCACCGGGCGGCCAAAACAGAAGAGGACTGATTTGCAGGTTCCGCGGAAGAGACTGAGACCGCTCCATTGCAGTAGATGCAAAGGAGCTGGGCATAACAAGAAAACTTGCAGCGAGTATGAATAGTGAAAGTGGAACTCCATTAATGGTACAGATGCAGACTCATAGGTTGAATGTAAGTTTATTTTTTTATAATGTTTAGGTTGGACCTTTAGATAAATTTTGTGGGGATGTTTCTATATGTTGCTTCTAACAATCTCAGGTCTATTTAATCAGGTCTATTTAATCAATGCTCTTCAGATGGTAAAGATAGTATTGGAGATCTCTCTGGGTCTTTTAGGATGTTCTTGGATGGCCCATCATATAAAAGCCTGTGCCCAAATCAGTATCGGCTTAGAAACAAACCATATAATTCTGTTTTTTAGCAGTCTTCTATATTTACACGGTTTAAAATAGAGGATTTAAAAAAAGTAAAATCCCCTTAGACTTGTCAAAGCCAAAAAAAACACCATCAATGTCTTAAAAAGACCATACTGGTGTTTTTTTTTTTTGGCGTTCTAAGCGGGATATCCCTGCTCCTTATACTTTAGAAAGTCCCAAAAACTATTTTTCCCTCTTTCTTCTCCGCAATGTATATGTACTATTGAAATAGGTGATGGTAATTATATTAGAGAGAGAAGTGGATAATGGAAGGGAGAAGGGATTTGCAACGGTCGCATTTTCCTTCCGATCTGGTCTTTAAGGATCTCAGCTTCAATGTCGTAGAAGGGAGAAGAAGATGGGAGAAGAACGAAAAGAGAAAAAAGGGTTTGCGACCCCAATCTTCGTGTGGGCGGGGATATCCTCGCCTCCCTGAGTGTTATCTCTCAGAGTGGTATCAGTTGAGCAGGGAATATTCCAGCCCAAATTAGTGATGTGAATGGGGATATCAGTAGTGCTGTCACCCACTAGAGTATTGGGAGTGTTGTCTCTCAGGATTATATCTCATTTGAGGAATTATGACCAAATGTCCATTCCTTATTGAGCTAATGCCTATGTGTATGTAATTGATAGAATCTCAAAACTATTTTCATAGTTTAATCATTTCTATGTTAGTCAATGCCCATGCCCATCCCCATCCCCATCCCCATCCCCATATCCAACCATTTCTATGTAAATAAAAGCTGATGCACAATTTTATCATCTTCTATTACAGCCAAAGCCAATGCTCATTTGTATTATTAATATATGGTCCTTTTATTATAAGAAAATTAATGCGGACTACCCACATCCTTAATGGAGTAAATATTAATTATCCATCAAGGAGATGGAAGCTTTAATAAGTAGTTCCAAGCATCAACTTTTTGGGTAAAACAGAGACACATGTGGAGATTATGCTTGTAGGTTTAATCAAATGTAAAAATAGTAAATCTAGACTACCAACCTCTTTAATGGAGCTCAAACCTTCCTACTTAAAAGAGTAATGCAAATGGGTATTGTCTTTTACTGTAATAGAAGATGATAGAATTTGGCATCGGCATTTGCTCACATAGAAATGGACGTGAAGGTGGAAGTTTTTTGTGAATGTGGATTGTCTAATGTGTCCGCTATAGCACTATTCTCACCCAGCTAACTGTATCCATACTTATGAAACTCTATTTGGGCTCGGATGGGTGGGGATATCCTTGCACCCCACCCATAGCACTAATACAGGAGGGAGAGGATTAACTATTAAGAAGATGAGTCTCTCCTACTCTACTTTTCTCTCTATGAGACAAAAAAAGAAGATATAGTAACAGTAATGAAGAAAAGTACTTAAATGAAAAATACTAAAATGGGTGCGTGTTACATATGTTGTTTATGGAGAAGATATAGGGGTTTTGGATTTGGACTTGGATATGAATATTTGATTCTGAGAATGGTAAAGAAAGAGGAAGCGTCGGTAAAGCACTTTTCTTCTCATCGGTTTGCCCTTTTCAATCAGGGGATCTGCAAAGTCCTGCTGCTTCCTCTCTTCTTCAATGAATCCCTACTCGGAGAAGATGAGTCTCTGCTCAGATAAAATGGGCAAAAGAACAAAAATGGGGAAAGGGATTTGGGTTTGGAACCTTTTAAGGTAAAAGGAGCATGGATATTCCTGCTCAGGGAAAAATATATATATATATATATATATCAAACAGGGTCTTTGGGACTATTATGGTCTATATAACACATTAATGGTGATTTTGGCCTTTAACAAGTCTAAGGGGATTTTTCCGGTTAAATCCTCTTTAAAATATAGAGGCTATTTTGAATTTATTGGAGTTATAGACACTGGATGAAAATGAAAGAGTGGATTTACAGGTATTTCCTTTTGAGTTACCATAAAATGGACTTCCTAGGTGAAACTTTCTTTTTCCTTGGTTGTCCTGGTTAATAGTTCTGTATACATCGAAAGTATGATGGGATACTTTTAGAATTAAGAACTTGTCCATCAAAACTGATGACACTTATAAAAAAAAAAAAAAAAATTACTAACTGAATACACTGAAAAGTCAGAAATGGATAGTACGGTTTCCCATAAAAATTGGCATATATATATATATATATGGGAAAGTTTCAAGTGCATCTATCCTTCACCATAGGGTGAGGGATACCTTCCTTTTTGCACATGAAGACAAGCATCTATCCCTCACCCTATGTACTTGAAAAGTAACTTTTGTACTTGAAAATTTCCAATTATGGAAGTATCCCTCACCTTATGGTGAGGGATAGATGCACTTGAAACTTTCCAATATATATATATATATATATATTCATGCGCATCTATCCCTCACCATATTATGGTAAGAGACAACATAACGGGACCGACGTTATGATACCTCCAAATCATCTATACACATGGGACCCTTCTTAAGTACATTGAATTCATCGAGTCTTCACCTATCCAAATGGATTGGACCGTTGGATCAAGAGTCAAATTTCTTTTTTTAATATAAAGTCGTTAGAGAAATTCACCATCTCATATTCACGAGGTTGAAGAAATATTATCTTATGTTCCCAGTATCAAAGTCATATTGAAGGACCGGAGATCAAAATACAGAATGATTTTGCGAAATCATTTTACCCTGATTATTATACAGTGTAATATCATCTGGAGTGGGACTGTATGGCTAAAAATTTCTAGTATGACTTTGATACCAAATTCACGATACCAATGGAATTTGCTTAGGAATAAATCAACCATTACTGCATTTGGTGAATATTATAATTCACCCGGATATTGTATACGCTCTGATACTCTGATTATTATTTATGGTATTGTTTATCTATTTAAGGTAAATTTCTAGGTGCATTCGGATGCATGATGATCTTCGAAGTCCATTGAATAAAAAGATTCATGTAAGGTCTACCCTTATATAAAACCTTATGTCTATAAAGATCATCCTAACATTTTGATCCATTGCCTTAAAAATTTAATGGTTTAAAGGCATCATTTTATTATGATTTCAACTCCAATGGCGATGAAAGGTTGGAATGAGTGTCAAACTAAGGACTTGTTGACTATCAATGGGGTAATGTGTATGGAAAAACTAGTTAACTTCACATGGGCCCCATGAGAAAAACAAAAGAGGAGGCAGAAAAAAGGGCTTTTAAAGTGGGCTTTTTAAGAATTTTCCATATATATATATATATATATATATATGGGGAAACACTGTGACGTCCCCAAGCATTTTTGAGCGGGATTCGACGAAAAAAGTCCTCTAACAGATTCTCATACCTGATATGTCAAATTTACCATTTCTTTAAATCACATCCCAAATTAATGGATATCCTTAATTATAGTCAAACTATCATTCAATGGGCCACGAGTAATGGAATCATGAGTTTCAAATAAATCTAAAACACAAAATAAATTTAAAATAACTCAAATAAATTTTAAAAAATGCAATAATTTCAAAAATTGCAATAAATTATAAAGAAAAAGGCAATAAATTTAAAAAAATGAAAATAAGTTAAAAAGATCAAAATAAATTTCAGAAACTATAAATAAATTTCAATAAGACTCAAATAAATCTCAAAGATCAAAGAAATTCAGAAAACGTAAAATAAATTTCAAAAGACGCAAATGAATTTCAAAGACGCAAATAAAAATCCAAATACGTAAATAAAATTAAAATATGTAAATAAAATTTTCAAAAGACGCAAATGAATTTCAAAGGACGCAAATAAAATCCAAAATACGTAAATAAAATTAAAAATGGCAAATAAATTTAAAAAAAATGAAAATACATTTTCCAAAACTAAAAATAAACCATTTTCCAAATTTCAGAAAAAAAACTTTCAAAAACTCAAGTACTTTTTTGTCAAAACTCAGAGTTAAAATTATTTCAAAAGGTACAATAAAATTTTTAAAAACACAAAATAAATTTCAAAACACAAAATAGGATACTAGAAAATAAATAAATTTTCCAAAAACCAAGGAAAATATTCATTCAAAAAACTCAGTCAAAAATTTTCAAAATGGAGATAAATTTGTCAGAAAGTCGGCTATATTTTTTAAAAAATCAAATAAATTTTCCAAAAACTCAGATGGATTTGTTCAGAACTAAGATAAATTTGTTCCAAAACTCAAACAAATAGTCAAAACTCAGGATAGATTTGTTCAGACTCAGATAAATTGACAGAAACTCAGATAATTTTGATAAAAACTCAGATAAATATTGCAAAACTCAGATAAATTTGATAAAAAACTCAGATAATTTTACAAGAAACTCAGTTAAATTTGATAAAAACTCAGATAAATCTTGACAGAAACACAGATAATTTTAACAGAACTCAGCTCAATTTGACAAAAAAATCAATAAATTCCCTTCTCTATAAAGCTGCATCTAAGCTCTTCTCTCTCCTCTCTCCCTCACCTTTCCTTCTCTCTAATCCATTCGACTGCTGGCTATGGCTTCTTCTGCAAACGGGTCGGGTCCGACCTGGACTGGACCCAACCCAAAACTCCCTTTCTTCTTCGTTCTTCTGTTCTGGTTCAGAAACAAGAACTGACTTCTTCTTCCTTCTCGCTTCGCCACGCAGGGGCGCGGCTCTTCTCGGTACATGCTAGGGGCGACTTCGGTGAAGAGAAATAATAGCAATGGGGCAGGCACAAGCTCATTGCCAACAGCTCCGTTGCCAAACGCCAGTAGCTCCATTTCCAGCACCAGCAGCTCCACTGTCCGCACCGTTAGGACCTTGCACCGCAGTCCAACGAACATAACCGCCATACTGAAAGCAGGTCGATTTCAATACTCTAATGCGGCATGATGAGCACCCAACTGGCCAATCGGACAAATTTGAGCTCAACGACACAAACGACGCCTTGACCATCTTCCGCCCCCACTGACAGCGCCTTCTTCTGTGCTGTCGCCGGGAACAATCAACGGCCTCAACGACCAGGGAGAAGACGAAACTTGGTCCTATTCCACATCGTCCCTCAATACACATCCGCCCACCCAGTTTCAGACCGTCACCAACCCACTCGCACCCAGGCAGGCGACGTCGGCCCTTAATGAAACTACCCCCTAATACGTCACCACCTCCCCAACAACACGGTCACAGTTCCTG
>QPKB01000010.1:8639196-8690798 GCA_003546025.1 Camphora micrantha | reverse complement strand
TGTAGATATCAATTTTACAAGAAACATTCACAAGTGGGCCTGAGTTGTGTTAATATATTGGGGCTAATGCATATTAAGTTGGCCAATTAGGAATGCATAAACTTAGGTCTAGCCAATAAAATATGATGTGAGGAAATGAATTGGGCCTAAGCCCCTTCAACATCTAACCATAATTATAGCTTTCAAATTTGTTTTGGTCCGGCTGAATCCACAGAACAATTTCGGTTCGGCTAATGAACTAGACCGAACTATTCCACTAAAAGAAATCAGTCTAGATTTTGGATCATTTCAGCCAAAATCTGAAATTTAGGTAGAACCTTAAGAAATATATATATATATATATATATATATATATATATAAAGGCAACAAGAGGAGTTGCCGCAGAAGAAGAAAATATACTAGTCTATTGCGGCTCAATTCATGTTTTTTTTTTTTTTTTTTTCTTTTCTTTTGCTATGTTGAGCTACTAGTCTAGTTTGGCACGCCTTCTCTTTGTTTTTATTTTTTATGTTGGGATCTTAGTCTAAGTGCAATTTTACCTCTTTTAAAATCAAGTAGATAAAATGAATATGATATTTGAGCCCTAAGTTGAAATAAAACAAATGTACAAACTTATATATGAATCCAACTTACATTTCACTTTAGTAGGAAAAATGGATTAACCAAATTTCACTGGAGAACTAAGGCCTTAACCAAAATTTTATTCTAGTGGTAGATAGGGTTGAAGCTAAATCTTGCTCTAATACAAAATGGGTATCCAGATTTGATTTTTATAAGAAATTTTGTAAATAAAGCCCGTAGAATTTAGTATTCTTTGAAAAAAAAAAAAATTGGACAAAATTTCATATTCTGCCAATGTAGAAATAACATATTACATAATTGATTTATTGGAATAAAGTTAAATGTGTCAAATTGTATGTTATTTTTAGAATTTAATGTTTATTCTATATTTTTCTACATACACATATATTTATAAAAAAAAATTTGAATGTAACTCCAAAACATTTCTTTGAAATCCCAGATCAGCAGAGATATTTATGTTTAGTGGAGAAATCAAAATGGTTTGAAAGGAAATTTATTAACTATGGCCTATGGGCATAATACATTAAAAGACATTTTTAGTCAAAGGCCCTAAAGTTAAATTGAGTAGCTAGATGCCATCCTTAGATCAGATCAGTACCACATAAAACAAGTTGAGGTCCATCCAATGGTGAATCTCTAACCCTTAAATATATTCAGAAAGGTCACACACATCCTTAGAGACTGCATTGATCCAACGGTTCAAGTTATCAGGGAGTGGGCCCTACTTCTAACTCTTCTTAGCTGTATATGAGTCCTACAGTTGCTTAATTTTTCGGATAAGTCCCTCCCGATCGCGTTATATTCTAAAAAAGTCTGCGAAAACGCAATCGACCAAAAAGACGAAGAACATCGAAAATCCTCGAAGAACATTACCCCCCTCCTTTATCTCTCTCCGTATTTGCAAAAAAGCCCCCGAAGCTTGCTAGGGTTTTCTACCCACGTCGTATTTGCTGTTGAAGCTCTATGCTCTGGTATGCTACTTTTTCTTTTTTCTTTCACATGGAAGATTCAATTTCATCTCCTTTGATCCAATCACTACCGATTGAAAAGAGAAAAAAAAAAAAAAGAAAAAAACGATTGTTTTGAAACATGTGATGGTTTTTAATCTCTGTTGGAGGTTCTGAAGGTGTTTTTTTTTTTTTTCCTGTTTTGGATCGATGGGCGTTTTTTGGGATGTTGGGTCTTGTTGTTTTAGGCGTTTGAGATCAGGGGTTTTCTAAAACTTCTGGTTGCTTGGTTTGGAGGGTTAAGGGCATGTGGGTTCTAATTAAATTCTGGGAGTTTTGGTTTTTTCGGGAAGATTTGAGGTATTTGGTCTTCTTGTAGAGTTTTTGAAAATTGAGGGTTTTCTTCATATTCTTTTCTTTATGTTTTTTGCTTGATATCATGTGTTCTTTATTACGTTATGATGGAATTTTAGCCAAGCTAGAGAAGCAAAAGTTCATGTTGTGGAGAGATGAGCATGCTAAGAGGGATGGGTAGAAATTTAGGATGTTGTGGAAAGTTGTGGCTAGTTCTAATGGAAGAGTCAACAAAGATATTGGATTGGAATGATCTGAGTAAGTAGGCAAGAGGACTAGAAACCGCCCTCGATTTGAAGTCAAGTATTACATGTTCAAGGAACTAAGAAAAGGTTGAGGCGAGTGAAGACCTTGAATGAAATAGAGGGGAAATACATGAGGGTTCACGGAGTTACTGAAAGTATAATTGTAAAACTGACGCTAAATAGATGAGATCATGAGTTAAGGCCTCAAGGGATAATGATGATATGGGAGTCAATGGCTAAAGTGGAATAGTGTGTCCCAAACAGAAGAATCTGTTGAATGGAGGCATGTAGCATGTTGGTGGGTCATATGACTTTCCACTTACTTAGAAGAAAATTTAAGAAAATAAGGAAAGGCGAGGCGCGCTTGGACCTTTGATGAGATTGGTAGCAATTTCTGAGAGAGCTACTTTTGTAGAGTCCTAGTTCACAAGACCCTCTTTTATTTGATGTTTGCCATTTCACCGCCTTTGATGAGATTGGTAGCAATTCACGAGAGGGTTACTTATAATAGATTCCTTATCTTTGACAGATACGTCAAATTATGATGTACAGTGTTTTTTCACCTGACCACCGGACGTGAAACCATATGAAGCCCTTCTGTCAGTCTGAAAACTTAAATTGCTTTTCTTGTATAGTTTTGGGCTCACAAGCTTTGTATTTTAAGTTTCCTTTTTTTTTTTTTTTTTTTACTCCATAAATTCTATGTTTTTGAGATTATGGTTTAAGCTTTGATTTTTTTTTTTCTATTTTAACCTTTATGGAGTTTCTGTAGAAGTTTCAGATTTTCTCTATTTAGCTGAATTTAAGGTTTAATTTTTCTTAGTATATTTTCAATTGCTGTGAATATGTGGTGATAATGTGATGAACAACAGCCGAATTAAGATTCAAAAGAGAGCATCTACCATTCAGAAGAATGGAAAAAATTGGGAGTTTCTATGTTTATAAATAATGAAAAGGCTACATCTGTTGGATGATGAATTTTCTTTTAGGCCAATCCATCCTGTTGAGCTTCATGTGGACGTGCACAACTGCTGCATACTGGATCTACTCTTCCTGCTGATAAGTATTTTATGGACATGTATTCTCCCCCAGTGTAAGTTGGATAAACATAATGATAGAATCATATTATGTTTTTATCATCGCATGGAAGATCTTAAAGAAGCAAGTACTCTATAGTTTTCATAAAAGAAATCCATGTGGAATGAGAACAACCATCAATTACAAGTATGAAAAACCCAGACACTAGGCCGATCCGAGCTGAACCCAAAACCTTTTTTTTTTTTTTTTGAATGGTAAAACTGAGCCCTAAACATCTGAATGGACTGGACTAAAATGAAAAGTTTACACATTATGAAGCGGAAATGCGGAATACAACTCGACCGTGCTTTGCTTACCTGCATCTACGATACTTGATTTTGACTCTCATCAAATCCTTTGAGCTAATTGTTGTAACACCCTGAATGATGGGTGATCTAGATGGGAGTCAACTTCGTGGCTTAATCTTGATTGATGTCAAACTGCGAACTGGCATCTGCTTTCTATGTAGGATCAGGTGGCCCACTATTCTGCTACCTTCCATCTTCCTGAATCTCAATACCCAAGTAACAAAATGAGTAGGGAAGAAGTTACTGAACAATTCAAGGACTTCGTTAGATTACTATTGAAATTAAACTTGTAGATATATTAGGAACATGAAGAATGAAAGAATGAGACAGTAAGGAAACAAAGGAATGGTTCTTTTACTGCAATTGGTTACCCATAATGTGATGAATAGTTCCTGAGGCAGTTACCTATAAATTGGATGAAGGATTCATGGATATATTATATACGGGCACTGGCAGTACCGGAAAATTCAAGATTTTAAGACGTTGAGACACACCACTATCAAACTGTGAAAATCTGAGACAGAATCTTTTGAATCTACTCATCAGTAGTACTTCCTGTTGCGACCTGTGGTGTATTGGCGTTGTTAGTAAATGAAATGACAACATTTGCAACAATTCAGTAAGACAACATTTGCAGCAATTTGGTGAGAAGTTCTACCAGCAAGATTCTAAAAATTATGTCAAGTTTGATTAATGCAGCACAAGGAGGGCACTTCATTCATCCGCGACCTCATCCAGGTTCTCTCCCGCTGTCATGTCCTTGTGTTCTTTGATCCTGTTACTATTCCTAGGAGGCCTTGATGGTCAATTTTGAACTAGTAGTGCGGACCTACCTATCGCTCTTTCATTTGGAATGAAGTGCCTTCCTTGCTCTTCCCTCTGAAGAGGGGAGTAACTGAACCAAGAGAGGACAAGCTATCATGCACAGATTAATACTGAGTATTCATATTGGTTTAAATTGCACTGAGTTAAATTTTTACTTCGAAGGTCTGTTGTTCATCACCATTTTCATCATAATCACTCGTAACTGGTTAGTATAAGTCTAGTTTCTCCTTCATGGCTCTTAGATTGACAGTCCTCGTAAAGGAGAATGCATATCACGAAAAGACCGGGCTTCTAATATCAATTTTTCTCATTGTCTGGATTTGGAAGGGGAGGAGTTTTTAAGGCTTCTTCTTTTTTCAGTGTCCAATGGGAGTGGGATAAATTCCTTGAATGATTCTCCCAAGAGAAAAAAAAAAAATGGGTGGCTTCGAATAAATGTCGATGGAAATTCCATAGTGAACTAGAACCCTTTCAGTATGGGATGTCTTGTTAGAAATGAAAATAGTGAAATCATGTTATCTTTCTCAAGCCGGTGTATAGGAGCTTCAAATAGGGTGGAACTTTTGGTACCAATGGAGTACATGCAATATTTAAGGCACATTGTTGAACACCATTGTCGAGGATGGAGACTTTACGAATATCATTGCATGGGTGAAACAAGACTTTAGGAATTTCATTGCATGCATAAAACACAATGCAAATGTTCCTGTGGAGATTTTGTATGGAGTTCAAATAAATTAAAGCTCTAGTAGCTTCACGAATTATTGTAGTTGTCAACAACTCAACATACATTAAGGGATGCTAATGTAGGGGCCAACTTATTAGTAAAATCGAGGTATTAAGGGAGGACCTTATGTTGGAAGTACAATGCCCTTTTTTTTTTTTTTTTTTTGTAAATATACGTGTTTGGTCTTCCTGTAGTGTTTTCATCTTGTTCATTATCTCTTAAAATTTTTCTTCTTGTTCATTATCTCTTAAAAAACTCACTTAATGCAGGTGTGAGTTGAAATATAAGGCTAAAAGGTTCTCCTATAACTTACAAAGAATAGATTATAATAAAATATTAAATTAAAATTATATTTTCAGGACATAGTGGTATGCACCAAGCAACCTAGAAATAAGCTACTAGTATGCACACAATTAAAAATCGCAAGCGCACAAGATCACTATGTAGTGTGGTGAATTGTAAGTATGAGGTCGATCCCACGAAGAATTGTGATAAAACAATGTCAAAAACAACTAAAAATCAGAATATTAAAAGAAACAATTGAATGATGAAAGGTTGAATTAAACTACTAAAAATAGTAAATTAAACTATCAAAAGCTAAATGAAAATTAATCTAAAACACACAACTAATATTAGAATTGAAAATAAGTAATAATGAATGAATTAGGGTCTCATCTACTCCCCTAACCAATCCTATGCATGTCCCTTATTATTTTTTAATAAAAAATCAGATTTTATTAGTAACATCTATCAACCTCGACGATGGCATATGTATCTAGATTATTATCATGAATGGCATACTACATGAATTGCTCATCATGATGGAAAAACTAAGCATGGCATATGTCCTAGTCAAAACAATCATAATGCATAAAAACAATGGGAAAGATAAATGCATGAGTCTAAGCATGGCATATACTTTGATTATTCATGGTTCTAAACCCTAGATGCTAACATCAATATCAATCAAAATTAAGTTAATTACTCTTAAAATTAATTGCATGGCATATACACAACTCATCAATTAAAAAAACATGGTTTAGAATCTCAACTAATAAAACTGAAATCTGAATTAAAAGACGCCAAAAGAGACTATATAGACTAGGCTAGGGTTTCAATTACACCCTGGCCCTAAAAAGTTTAGCTACTCATGTCTGGAATTGAAAACAAAATAGAAATTAGAGCCATAAGAAGAACTCTGAATATTGAAGAAGAAGAAGAATAAGAATTCTGCCAGCAGCTTTTTCCCCTTTTCCTTGCTCCAAAAGCTCTCCAAGATGCTCCAAAGAATGCTCCAAAAGTGACTGTACGGCAGCTAGGGTTTATGGCTGATGGTTTGGCTGGATTAAGTGCTGATTTGTGGCTGGGATTCTGCTGGAATGATGGGCTGATGGGGCTGGGATGTGGCTGAATGCCTGCTGGATGTCCAACCCCTTTGGTTCCTTTTATAATTATTGCCAAAAACCCCTCTTTAGTAAGTACTTCCCTTGTAGAAATAGATCTCCAACTTTCTGTATAATTCTGTTTCCTAATTAGATTTAATTAGGAGTCTTCTTTTCTTAATTAGCAACACTTTCTAATTCTGATCTTACTTGTATCTTCTTGACAATTCCTCACATGGACCCACAAATGTGAATTTTAATTGCAAGGAATTAAATCTGAACTTTTGACATAAAAGTGGGCCCTATTTGGTGCGTGCAACATGAGTGTGGGATCCCTCTTTTTGGACTTCTATCTTGGCTTGAAATCTTCTTTTAACTTTCCTTCTTTTTCTCCTTGTTTTTCTCCATTCTTGAACTCCTCTTTTAACTTGAATAGGACTTCCTAAATTCTGAAATTCTACCTTTAGCAATGGATGTGACCCCCCTTGGGCGTGTGACACACTTTGGAGTTGTCTTCTTTTTTTTCTTTCCTTCTCTTTCCTCTTTGATTTATGACATGAGTCTCCAACACTTTCCTTCTTTGATTTGAATTCTAAGTTGTCCAAAGAATTAGAAAGTAGTCTTGAAATCTGAAATAACTTGGATGGGACCCACTTGGCCCTACTTGGGGATTCACGCCTACTTCTCTTCATTAATTATTCTTTTTTTGCTCCTTTTTACCTTTGCATAAAAAAATTTAACAAAGACTGTATAAAATCAAATAAAACAACTCTAACTAGCATAAGATCAATCAAATATTAGGGCTTAGATTGTAAACAATTAAGCACTTATCACGTGGTTCTACTCAATAATGGCGACCTTCCAGTTTTTCTGTTCTCAGGATTACTGTATTTTATTGAAATTGTAGGATTTATCCAAGACAGTAAATGCACAATTAAGAGTTTTTTTTTTTAGAGTGCATTGAACTGTAGCTTCAAATAATTTCTTACAAGATTTCCTTCAGATCAAAATTTGTAAAAATCATCATAGAATTTGTTAACCAATGAGTTAGGCTTAGTGATATTGTATGGTATGTTAAATGGTCATGACATAGTGATACTTGACAGAAGTTGGGGGCGATTTTAGTGAACTTGCTGCTTCAATGGTGAGAAAGGTGCTTGAATTAAGAACCTTAAGCCCTAAGACAGCCTATCAGGTATAAGTCTAGTCCCTTCATTGCTATACTGGCCAAGGGGATTTAGTTCTAGCCTTAAAACCAAGGACTTCCTCTCTGAGATTGGAATTAAGTGTCAAGCTTATTCATGTTTAACTGGCCTGCATTGGAAGCCACCCATCTCTTAAGCTTACTTATTCTGCTTGGACTTGGAAGTTAATCTCTTGCCATGATGTCCATACTGCTTGGATGATTTTTATCCCTTGGGTCTTGTTTTTGGGAATTTATCTCTTCTATTCAAGGAATTTTTTCCCTTGTTGCTTGGCCATTTACTGGATCTCCTTTTTTAAGAATTTGTTGCTTCTTTTGTTTTTCTTTTTATTTTTATGGATGGTTCATTCAGCTAAACCTTCAAGTCCAAAATGCATTAAAAAATTCAACAAAAACAGAAGATACAACATTAAAAGAAACTAAAAAATTCATTTGCTCTGTATCATGTGATTGTCTTTTGGTCGATTACGTTTGGAATCAAGATTGGTTACTGCTCTATGAACTTAAATGCTTGAATTTATATAATTAGAATTTGTGTGAAACAGAATTCAAGTGTAGAAACTTTGTACTTGAACCTTTTCTAATTTTATATGAAATTCATAGCAGTTACCGAAAATCCAAGTCAGACTGTACTTTTTTTGGTAAAAGACTGGTGTACTTGAGTACATGTTCAGACTAAATAATTAGAATACACAATTGTCTGTAGGCTTAATGTCTTGTGGCTCATTACTAACACTGGATTCTTTTTTTATTATAATAGATAATTACATCAGCTAGCAATATCATGCCGATGGGTGGTAAACCAGTGGCTATTTGCCAGTTTGGAGGTGAGTTTGTGCCAAATAATGATGGGTCAATGTCGTATAGTGGCGGAGAAGCGCATGCAATACCGGTTGATAGCAACATGACATTTGATGAATTTAAATCAGATTAGCTGAGAGCTTGAGCTGTGACATGAGGAGCTTTATCATCAAGTACTTTCTCCCGAACAACAAACGCACTCTTATCACAATCTCTAATGACAAGGGCCTCCAACGCATGGTTGATTTTCACGAAGACTCAGATAACATAGATGTATACATTTTGGCAGGAGAGACCACCACTCCCAGTTTCTCAAACAAGGTCGATCAGAGGTATTTTGTTCTAGACAACTTGCCATCTACGTAGTTGTTAACTTGTCGACACTGAATAGGACTCAACTTACTTGAGTTCTGGGTGGTGGCACCTTTTTAAGTACATACTTACAAAGACCCAATACTGTATACAGTAAATTGTGAATTTCTATTATATATTTTGACATATAAATAAAAGATTTTACTTATATTGTTTTAATACCAATTAAGTCTCTGTATCGACTATTAAGTCTTGAGTTGGCCTACTCAGCTGGACATCAAGTAGTTTGATGGTTGAGTAACTGTGGCCCAAGAATTGTACTTAGCTTAAAAAATCTCACAGTGGATGCATGCTCTTGCAGGTCTAACAGGAATGAAAGTAGGCCCACAACTAAGGCCACCAGGGTGAAGGCAGCAAGTAGACCCCCAAATAGAACCAGAAATATAACTACCATCACTGATCCGGTCACTACTACTGTTGCCACCGCCCTTGCTTTCGGCGATGTTGCGCAGCCGAGGCCTATTGTTGCCGTCAATGATGTTGAGCAGCCAAGGCCTATTGTTGCTGTAAATGATGTTGAGCAGCCAAGCCCTATTGTTGCTGTAAATGATGTTGAGCAGCCAAGGCCTATTGCTGTTGTTGTTGCCAATGATGTTGAGCAGCCGCGGGTTACTGTTGCTATTGACAGTATTGAGCAGCCAGAACTTGGTATTTCCATCAGTGATGTTGGTGATGTTGGGCAGCCAGTGGATGCTGCCATTGTTGACAATGTTGGGCAAGCGGTGGTTATAAGCTCTTGTGATGGCACCGTTGCTGGTGTCGGCCAGGAATTTAATAATGCTCGGGATTTCCGCAATGCGCTGCGCAAGTATGCCATCACAAGAGGTTTTGTGTTGCAATATGTTAAAAATGAAAGTGCTCGCGTGACTGCCAAATGTAAAGCCAATGGTTGTCCATGGCGAGTCCATGCTTCTAGATTGCCAAAAATGCAGAGGTTCCGGCTAAGAAAAATAAATGACGAGCACACATGTGGCGGGGGTGTTGGTAAAGACGGTCATCCTCAGGCAACAAATCATTGGATAGCCAGTATTGTAAAAGAGAAGTTACGAGTAAACCCACAGCTCAAGCCGAGGGAGATTGCAGAGGATATCTCAAGAGATTATGGAATCAATTTAAAGTATCATAAAGTGTGGCGTGGAAGGGAGGTGGCCATGGAGGAGCTACAGGCTTTTCGAGCAAATGCTTACAATAGGTTGCCTTGGTTTTGTGACAGAATAAGAGAGACAAACCCTGGGAGTATAGTTGTGTTGGCCACGACAGATGATTCAAGGTTTCACCGTCTTTTTGTCTCCTTTCGTGCTTCCCAACATGGATTTGAGAATGGCTGCCGCCCGCTTCTTTTTCTTAATGGGATATCTTTAAAAGATAAATACCTAGGGACTTTGTTGACTGCATCATCAGTGGATGCAGAAGATGGTATTTTTCCAGTTGCCTTTGCTATAGTAGATGCTGAGAGTTACGATAATTGGTACTGGTTTTTGGTCGAGTTGAAATCTGCATTATCAATGACACACCGCATAACATTCGTGTCTGATAGAAACAATGGGCTGGAGGAGGCCGTGCCTCGGGTGTTTGCGGACTGCTACCATGGGTTTTCTCTCTATCATGTTATGGAGGACTTTAAAAAGCAGTTGGCGGGGCTCTTCCAACAGCCTGTAAAGGATGCAATGGTTGAGCAATTCAGAGGTGCTGCTTATGCAAGCAGAGTTCCTGATTTTAACGAATGCATTTCTAACATGAGAAAGGTTTCACATGATGTTGCTACATGGGTCTTGTCTAGCAAGTGTGAATGCTGGTCAAATGCATTTTTCGGAGGGATGCGGTATAACTACTACTCATCAAACATCGCGGAGTCTTTCTTCAACAGCTGGATACCGGAGGAACATGACTTATCAATAATACAAATGCTCGACATGCTACGTTGTAAAATGATGGAGATGATTTACACCCGCAGAGAGGCTTCTAGAACATGGTCAACAACACTTACACCTTCTTCTGAAGAAAAGTTACAGATTGAGATATTCAACTCGCGCGATCTAAATGTGCTGATCTCATCTGACACTGTGTTTGAGGTTCGTGACAATACCGTTAACATTGTCAATATTGAGACCTGGGATTGCACATGCCAGCAATGGAAGATGGCAGGTCTGCCATGTATTCATGCAGTTGCAGTGTTGGATCACACTGGCCGTAACATTTATGATTATTGCTCCAGATACTTCACAGTCGAGGCCTACCGTGCAACATATTTGGAATCGATAAATCCAGTACCAGATGTAGAGAAGCCTGTGCAAGATGATTCAACCGCAATTGCAATTGTTAACCCTCCTATCCGACGCATCTGTCGCCCACCGGGGCGGCCAAAACAGAAGAGGACTGATTTGCAGGTTCCACGGAAGAGACTGAGACCACTCCATTGCAGTAGATGCAAAGGAGCTGGGCATAACAAGAAAACTTGCAGCGAGTATGAATAGTGAAAGTGGAACTCCATTAATGGTACAGAAGCAGACTCGTAGGTTGAATGTAAGTTTATTTTTTATAATGTTTAGGTTGGACCTTTAGATAAATTTTGTGGGGATGTTTCTATATGTTGCTTCTAACAATCTCAGGTCTATTTAATCAGGTCTATTTAATCAATGCTCTTCAGATGGTGAAGATCGCATTCGAGATCTCTCTGGGTCTTTTAGGATGTTCTTGGATGGCCCATCATATAAAGCCTGTGCCCAAATCAGTATCGGCTTAGAAACAAACCATATAATTCTGTTTTTAGCAGTCTTCTATATTTACACGGTTTAAAATAGAGGATTTAAAAAGAAAAATCCCCTTAGACTTGTCAAAGCCAAAAAAAACACCATCAATGTCTTAAAAAGCCCATACTGGTGTTTTTTTTTTTTGGCCTTCTAAGCGGGATATCCCTGCTCCTTGTACTTTAGAAAGTCCCAAAATCTATTTTTCCCTCTTTCTTCTCTGCAATGTATATGTACTATTGAAATAGATGATAGTGATTATATTAATGAGAGAAGTGGATAATGGAAGGGAGAAGGGATTTGCAACGGTCGCATTTTCCTTCCGATCTGGTCTTTAAGGATCTCAGCTTTAATGTCGTAGAAGGGAAAAGAAGATGGGAGAAGAACAAAAAGAGAAAAAAGGGTTTGCGACCCCAATCTTCATGTGGGCGGGGATATCCTCGCCTCCCTGAGTGTTATCTCTCATAGTGGTATCAATTGAGTAGGGAATATTTCCGCCCAAATTAGTGATGTGAATGGGGATATCAGTAGTGCTGTCACCCACTAGAGTATTGTGAGTGTTGTCTCTTAGAATTATATTTCATTTGAGGAATTATGACCAAATGTCCATTCCTTAATGAGCTAATGCATATGTGTATGTAACTGATAGAATCTCAAGACTATTTTCAAAGTTTAACCATTTCTATGTTAGTCAATGCCCATGCCCATCCCCATATCCAACCATTTCTATGTAAATAAAAGCTGATGCACAATTTTATCATCTTCTATTACAGCCAAAGCCAATGCTCATTTGTATTACTGAAATATGGTCTTTTTATTATAAGAAAATTAATGCGAACTACCCACATCCTTAATGGAGTAAATATTAATTATCCATCAAGGAGATGGAAGCTTTAATAAGTAGTTCCAAGCATCAACATTTTGGGTAAAACAGAAACACATGTGGAGATTATGCTTGTAGGTTTAATCAAATGTAAAAATAGTAAATCTAGACTACTAACCTTTTTAATGGAGCTCAAACCTTCCTACTTTAAAGAGTAATGCAAATGGGTATTGTCTTTGACTGTAATAGAAGATGATAAAATTTGGCACCGGCATTTGCTCACATAGAAATGGACGTGAAGGTGGAAGTTATTTGTGAATGTGGATTGTCTAATGTGTCCGCTATAGCACTGTTCCCGCCCAGTTGACTGTATCCATACTTATGAAACACTATTTGGGCTCGGATGGGCGGGGATATCCTTGCACCCCACCCATAGCACTAACACAGGCGGGAGAGGATTAACTATTAAGAAGATGAGTCTCTCCTACTCTACTTTTCTCTCTGTGAGACAAAAAAAGAAGATATAGTAACAGTAATGAAGAAAAGTACTTAAATGAAAAATACTAAAATGGGTGCGTGTTACATATGTTGTTTATGGAGAAGATATAGGGGTTTTGGATTTGGACTTGGATATGAATATTTGGTTCTGAGAATGGTAAAGAAAGAGGAAGCGTCGGTGAAGCACTTTTCTTTTCATCGGTTTGCCCTTTTCAATCAGGGGATCTACAAAGTCTTGCTGCTTACTCTCTTCTTCAATGAATCCATGCTCGGAGAAGATGAGTCTCTGCTCAGATAAAATGGGCAAAAGAACAAAAATGGGGAAAGGGTTTTGGGTTTGGAACCTTTTAAGGTAAAAGGAGCAGGGATATTCCTACTCAGGGAAAAAAAAATATTTATATATATATATATATATATCAAACAGGGCCTTTGGGACTACTATGGTCTATATAACACATTAATGGTGATTTTGGCCTTTAACAAGTCTAAGGGGACTTTTCCTGTTAAATCCTCTTTAAAATATAGAGGCTATTTGAATTTGTTGGAGTTATAGACACTGGATGAAAATGAAAGAGTGGATTTACAGGTATTTCCTTTTGAGTTACCATAAAATGGACTTCCTAGGTAAAACTTTCTTTTTCCTTTGTTGTCCTGGTTAATAGTTCTGTATACATCGAAAGTATGATGGGATACTTTTAGAATTAAGAACTTGTCCATCAAAACAGATGACACTTAAAGGAAAAAAAAAAAAGACTAACTGAATACACTGAAAAGTCAGAAATGGATAGTACGGTTTCCCATAAAAATTGGCATATATATATGGGGAAGTTTTAAGTGCATCTATCCTTCACCATTAGGGTGAGGAATACTTTCCTTTTTGCGCATGAAGACAAGCATCTATCCCTCATCCTATGTACTTGAAAAGTAACTTTTGTACTTGAAAATTCCTAATTATGGAAGTATCCCTCACCTTATGGTGAGGGATAGATGCACTTGAAACTTCCCCTATATGTATATATGGGGGAGACATTCATGTGCATCCATCCCTCACCATATGGTGAGGGACAAGCTTAATAGGGGGCCACCTAGGGCCCCACTGATCATGGGAATTGTGGGGGATGGAAAGAGAAATCTTGGATGGACCCATATATTAAGTTTAGGGTCAATCTCATGCCTCTAACCTCTTCATCTATGGCCCACAAATTTGATGACTTTATATTAAAGAAAAGATTTGGCACTCGATCCAACGGTCCAATTCATTCGAATAAGTGTAAACTCAATGGATCCAATGTAATTCAGGATTCCCATATATATATATATATATTCATGCGCATCTATCCCTCACCATATTATGGTAAGAGACAACATAACGAGACCGACTTTATGATACATCCAAATCATCTACACACATGGGACCCTTCTTAAGTACATTGGATTCATCAAGTCTTCACCTATCCAAATGGATTGGACCGTTGGATCGAGAGTCAAATTTCTTTTTTTAATATAAAGTCGTTAGAGAAATTCACCATCTCATATTCACGAGGTTGAAGAAATATTATCTTATGTTCCCAGTATCAAAGTCATATTGAAGGACCGGAGATCAAAATACAGAATGATTTTGCGAAATCATTTTACCCTGATTATTATACAGTGTAATATCATTGGAGTGCGACTGTACGGCTAAAAATTTGTAGTATGACTTTGATACTAAATTCACGATACCAATGGAATTTGCTTTAGGAATAAATCAACTATACTGCATTGGTGAATATTATAATTCACCCGGATATTGTATACGCTCTGATACCCTGATTATTATTTATGGTTTTGTTTATCTATTTATGGTAAATTTCTAGGTGCATTCGGATGCATGATGATCTTCGAAGTCCATTGAATAAAAAGATTAGTGTAAGGTCTACCTATATGCAAAATCTTATTTCCATAAGATCATCCTAACCTTTTGATCCATTGCCTTAAAATTTAATGGTTTAAAAGCATCATTTTTTTATGATTTCAATCCAATGGCGATGAAAGGTTGGATGAGTGTCAAACTAGGACTCGTTGACTATTAATGGGGGTAATGTATGTGGAAAAACTAGATTAACTCAACATGGGTCCCATGAGAAAAACAAAAGAGGGGCAACAAAAAGGGGCCTTTTAAAGTGGGGCATTTTAAGAATTTCCCATATATATATATATATATATATATATGGGGAACACTATGTGACGCCCAAGCATTTATAAAAGAGGAACGCCCCATGCTTTTAATCAATCAATAGGACTTATGAGTTGCATTGTATTTGCATTAATTATGGTTTTTTGCATTGATTGTGGTTATGTGGAAAAGGAGGAAAGTAAATGACTTCAATGGCTCCTAATTTCTCTCTCTTCCTCTTGACCCCTACTATTTATATATGTGGCTCCTATTTTTCCTCTCAATAAATGACCGAGATCCTATTTTTTCTCTCTCAACAAATGCCCGAGATTTTCGGAATGTGAAGCGTCACTTTTGGAATTTCATGGCTTAAACAGATAATTTCATGTTGTCTCGGTTCTAAAAGAAGGCTACTTTTTCTCTATGTGGCACCTATATTTTCTCTCTCAATAAATGACCGAGATTGTATCTTTTCTCTCAACAAATGCCCAAGATTCTTGAAATGTGAAACGTCACTTTTGGAATTTCATGGCTTAAACAACTAATTTCATGTTTTCTGGGCTCATGCCCTTTTTCTTTGTATTAAATGTCAGCTGATGTGGCATAAGTCAATTAGATTAGTGAAAGAGGGCAAAAACGCCCTTTTCACATGGGGGCGATTTGGAGAATTCCCAAATCTTTACTTTATTGGAATGTGGTTTCCTTCCGTTAACACAGGCCTCCAAAGTACAAATTCACATTTCATAACACACATCATTCCACTATCATCTCTCTAAAATAACTGAACAGTATAACTTCCTATTATACTTTTCAAGCAACTTCCTTATTAATTTCTACATTCAATGTTTAATTGGATTGATTTTGTTATATCATCTAGATTGGATTTAGTTTCAAATCTTGATTTAGGGCTTTGGGTTTCAAATTTCTAAAATTGATTAGATTTCTGGCATTTGGGATTTTCAATTGGTCATTAGAGATAAGAAAGGAGGGATTGATGATTTCGGAGTTTTTGGATGGAGCCCACATGTGATCAATTTTAATAAAACTTGACCACCTCCGAAAGGAGGGATTCATGATACTCATTTCATAACATACATCAGGCCAGCTATTAGAATATCCATCCACCCTTCACTCCCCTCTCTCTCCTCTCTCTCCACTCTCCTCTCTCTAAAATAACTAAACGGTATAACTTCCTATTATACTTTTCAAGCAACTTCCTCCTTATTTTCTACATTCAATGTTTAATTGGAATGATTTTGTTATATCATTGAGATTGGATTTAGTTTCTAATCTTGATTTAGGGCTTTGGGTTTCAGATTTCTAAAATTGTTTAGATTTCTGGAATTTGGGGTATTCAATTGGTCATCAGATAAGAAAGGAGGGATTGATGATTTTGGAATTCTTGGATGGGGCCCACATGTGATCAATTTTAATAAAACTTGACCGCCTCCGAAAGGAGGGATTCATGATATTGGAGTTATTGGCTGGGGCCTACATGTGATCAATTTTAATAAAACTTGATCAGTTCCGGGATTGGAGAATAATATTAAGGTTGTGTCAGTATGAAATTATTAAAATATATGCAGAAATGTATTTACTATTCAGAAATATATGCTTAAAAAAATAATAAATAAATAAACACATACATGAACCATTTGCTTTCTCAATGGGAGTAAATCAAATCTGTTAGGGCAAATAAAATAAAATCACAAACTCAAAACCACCGTAACATTCAAAATTGAAAATAACAGAAATACAAAAAGCTACAGTAAGCTAATTGGAGGATCTATATCTCAAACCAACAAACCAGTAATTTATATTTTGAAATTCTACCTTAATCAATTCATGGGTCCCATCCCGCATCATATGATTTTATGGACGGTTAGAATAGAGATGGTAGACCCCATTCATCATGGTCCCACTTAAATAGGTTAGGTTTGGTAAATTTGTGAGGTTTATGATCATTTGATCCTTTGATCTTTATCGATCAATTCATGGGTCCCAGCCCACATCATATGGTTTTATGGACGGTTAGAATAGAGATGGTGGACCCCATCTATCTATACCTCTACTGGAATGTGATTTGCCTTCGATAAACCACAGGCCTCCAAAGTACAAATCTTCATTTCATAACATACATTAGGCCAGCTGTTAGAATATCCATCCAACCTTCACTCCCCTCTCTCCTCTCTCTCCCGTCTCCTCTCTCTCCACTATCCTCTCTCTAAAATAACTGAACAGTATAACTTCCTATTATACTTTTCAAGTAGCTTCCTTATTATTTTCTACATTCAATGTTTAATTGGATTGATTTTGTTATATCATCTAGATTTGATTTAGTTTCTAATCTTGATTTAGGGCTTTGGGTTTCAGATTTCTAAAATTGTTTAGATTTCTGGAATTTGGGGTTTTCAATTGGTCATCAGATAAGAAAGGAGGGATTGATGATTTTGGAGTTTTTGGATGGGGCCCACATGTGATTAATTTCAACAAAATTTGACCACCTCCGAAAGGAGGGATTCATGATATTGGAGTTGTTGGCTGGGGCCTACATGTGATCAATTTTAATTAAACTTGATCAGTTCTGGAATTGGAGAATAATATTAAGGTTGTCTCAGTATGCAATTATTAAAATATATGCAAAAATGTATTTACTATACATATCTACTATACAAAAATATATGCTTCTAAAAAAAAAGTGATGAACCATTTGCTTTCTCCAAGGGAGTAAATCAAATCTGTTCAGGCAAATAGAATAAAATCACAAACTCAAAACCACCATAACATTCAAAACCGAAAATATTAGAAATACAAAAAGTTACAGTAAACCAATTGGATGATCTATATCTCACTATGTCAAAATTTACATCAAACGATGGCCATAAGCCATCGTTAAACAATAAATACGACGGCCGTCCCTTGTTTAGGGCCATTGGAAAAAATGCAGTTGTTTTACTTAAATGACCGCCCCTTGACCGTCGTATAATTACAAAAACAAACGACTGCCACAAGGCATTCATAGTTTGCCACGACTGCAGCGGTCGGAGATTTTGAAAATGGTCATCGTTGTTTTTAAATATACAACGTCTAGTTGGATGTCTATATCTATACTCATAATATAAAAGCCACAGTTTGTCAACAGTTTCGTCGACTCACTCGTTTGTCTTTTTGTGCCCTTTTCTATAATACCCAGATGACTATCACCCACCTACCCCTTCTCATCTCTCTGTAACGGCTCTCTCTTTGTTTTTTCTTTCCTTTCCCTTTTCCATTTTACCTCTTACCTATATGGAGAATCCATCCATCAATTTAATCATCCATTTCCTTCGTTAAGCTCTCTCTCCTGCTTCCAGTCGAGAAAAAAAAAATGTTCCATTTCCTCAGCAAAACCCTCCAGCAAAACCCCATCAAACCACGTGTCTCAATCCATCTCCTCCAAAACCCGTCTCTCAAAACCCTCTCCCAAGCAAACCCACCAACCCATTTTATCCAATATCTCACAAACTCCTGCCATCTCTCCCCAGAAAGGTGCTCTCTCTGCAGCCAAAAAGGTCCACGACAAAATCCCACAAAACCCAGATTCCATCCTCACATACCTCAAAAACCATGGATTCTCCAAAGCCCACATTCAAAATCTCGTCTCCAAGAGCCTAGAGATCCTCTTCATCGGCATCGAATCCAATTTCATCCCCAATATGGAGTTCTTCAAAGCAACAGGCCTTCCGGCTCCAGTCATCGCAGAGTACCTCTCTTCCAACCCAGTGATCTTGTCTTATAGTCTTGATAATAGAATAAAAACCAGTTTTTGATTTAATTCGTAGCATTTCGAGCACCCATGAAGTGTTTGTCAAAATGCCCAGACACTCAAACTGTCTGTTTCGTTATGGTTAGGATAAATTCATTGTGCCCAATGTGACCCTTTTGCAGAACTACAATGTACCAAATGATCGGATTTCCAATATGTTTATGACGAATCTGAGGATTTTCACTCTGAACTCAGATCGGTTTGGGGAGATTGTGAGGTTGGTTAATGAAACTTCTCTCTTTATTTTCCCTATTTTCCCCCTCATTGCTGCTAATGTGAATCAGCCTCACCCATCTCACCATTTCTTTCTCCCTCTGTTTTCCTTATTTCACACTCTCTCTCTTACTTTCTTTCTCTCATTTTCTTTCTCACTCCACTCACTGCCAACATGAGGTATTCCCCAACCCATTTCATCATCTCACCATTTCACTGTCCCTCTCTGTTTCCTTATGTTTTCCTTTCTTTCTTTATCCTTGCCAATGGACCACCGAGGCCTCCATCATCGATCAAGTGGACCCCACAACCACATTTCAATTTCCCTCTTAGGTAAGCTTCTTTGTTTTGATTAAGTTGGGTTAATTGGGTTTTTCCACTAATTAGTGTTAGATGAGTTTGTTAGCATGTTAGATTGTGATTTGTAGAGTTATTTATGTAAGTTTGTTTCTAATTCATAGATTTTGGGCATTTTGAGCTAAGTTGTGGATTTGGGCATTTTGGATTTCCTCACCCAAAGGCAAGTGAATATGTATTTATTTTTATGGATATATGCATGTGTTTTTTTTTATGGAATTGTAACTTTGAAATGATGGTAGAGGGCTGAGTCCCTTAAAATTGATTGCAGGAAAAGAAGGATTGGGGATCATTTTTCTAAAATCAGGGAAATAAAGCAGTTAGATATTTTAAAATATTTTGATTGTAGATTATTGATTTGTAAACTCCATTTTCATGAAATTTGTTAGAACATAAATTCTCCGGAATTGTATGATAGGGTGTAGTGGAAATATATGCTAAAAGAAATAACATCTAAAGAGGAAAATAGCTTGCTTATCTATGCTTTTCCTTCCATAAGATTATCTTGTATGCGGCAAATATCAATGAGATGTGAATTGCGTATCCCATGGGCTTTTCCTTTGCTTAGACATTGTCCAAAGCTCACCATGGTTAGATGACACCATTAAATTTTCTTGTCAACTTTTATTCTATTGATTAGCTATTTAGAGGTCTGTAATAGTCTTCTTTATGGATTTGTACAATTAAGTTAATGGATAGTTTGAATCTACTTGATATAGAGCCATATGCATGATTAGAGATATGGGTGATTGTATTTTTTATTAGGAGAGATGATTAAGCCCCCGCTTTTCCATGTTCTCAGTTTCCACTACTACTTACAAGATATGTGCAAATTCTGTAAGAGGATAAATTGAAAAGTATGTTTTGGACAATTCATGATTCCATTTATTTTATAGTATTTTTTTTATCTGAATCAAATTATAAATTATGATGTGAACTTGTTCTTAATTATTTTAATTTTATGAAAAGAGCAGTGTAATTGAGCGGTATCAAGAAGCAAGGAAATGGAATCAGATTTGATATGGGAGATGTCCTGGTTGGCGATCAAACTGCTGGCAATGAATGCGCAACTTATATTGTATTCCTGTGTTGTGTTAATGCAAACTGCCTTTGTTTGAGGTTATTATGGAAATCCATTGTGTCCAATAGTAGGTATCTATACTTAGGGTTCCTCTTTCTCTTTGTCTCGGTCTACATCCCCTATGAAGGAATCGCGAAGAACATCTCATCAATCCCTCTCACAACTCACTTTAAAATGATTTCCCACCCATGAATGCCTCCTCTTCTCTCACTCTCTCATTCTCCATCTATTTCTCATCTCCTCTGCCCCTTTCCACTGAATCCTGGCTCCTGCACTTCTGTCTCTCTCTACCTTTGCTCTTTTTCTTAAGGTGTGTGTTTTGTTTTCAAGCTTTTTTTCCACATTATTAGAGCAGCATAAATATGTATGTCTTGGTTTTTTTCCCCCTCCCTTTTTCACACTTTTTAGGTTGAGCTTCAACAATTTGTCTGCATTTTTCTTTCAATATTTTTTCTTTTCTCATTGTTGGAGCACTATAGTATGTGCATAATGCCTTTTTTTCCTTTTTCCTTTTTTCAAATCTTAAGTTGAGGATGAAGTGTTTGATCACAAATTTATGAATCCTAATAACTTTGGTTATTTTCCCTTCCTTTAAAAATCCTTAGTTGAGCATGAAGTGTTTCATTAAAAGTCTAAAAGAAATTGAATATTAATGACATGATTATTTCGAAGGGTTTTACCCTATTAGAAGTGTAGCGCCTTCTCTCTTACCATGTTTAATGTTAGGAAGCTTAATGATCTAAGAAATCATTGTCTCTGCCTAAAAAATTATATTCAGTTTCCAAAGTGGTTTAATTGTTTTGTATGGAACGAATCAGGTCAAATCACTTGAGATATGCTATATATATATTTTTTTAATTTTATTTTTCCTTTGATTTTGTTGTAAAGTGTAATAAAACCACAAGTATATTTTATTTCTTAATTGAAAGGAAACATTTTCAATTGAGTTTTATTACTTCCTTGTAAAGAACAAATTTCACTCACTTCCTCCCTAATAGCGATGCATTGTAGTTTCTTTTGGAAATTATTTCCTCATGAATTCAGTGGTAAGTGTTAATACTTAATATGTTGGAGAATTGGATCTAATTTTCGTATTGCTGAATTCTAAAGCTATGTTCTTGCCTTAGATGGTGTAGAAATGCTGATGCTATCAACCAATGTCTTGAACATAAAGCAAACAATCAAAGGGAACCCTAATTTCTTTTTGCACTTGATAAGGCAGGAGACTTGATAATCATTGTTAAAATCTCTGTTCACATTTAACCAAATAAGTGGCCAACTTATTAAGCACAAGGAGTTGTGGGATTTGTTTGCATCATCAGCAATTGGTCAAGATATTTTTTGACATGTCATCAACTTTTCCCTATCATTGAGTCGGGAAAAGATATGGTGGACGTTGTTAAGGACTTAGTTGGGAAAAGATATGGCGGACGTTGTTAAGGACATAACAGGCAATTTATCAGTGCAAAAAGGAGAACTTAGAGATCTTTCCCAACCCATATAGGGATCCTACATGGTAATTTGTTTAACTATTTTTTAAATGTTTCATTTCAATTTCTGTTATTATATATGGTAAAAAGTCTATATTCTACGTCTTTGTCATCCTTTGCTTTTGTGTTGAAAAATTCCTTTTGTTTTATCTGTATTTTTTTTTTTTTTGGCTGAAAGCAAATTAATATTTTTAGACCCACCAATATATTGGCATCATTGTTTCTGCATTATATGACAAGCTATCCCTGTATGTGTTCCAATACGTGCATTAAGAAGTTTACCTCAAGAATGCTTGCTGACGACGTATTAAAAAATATATGCCGATTCTCCACCACTTTGTTAAATATTATTCCAATATATCTCATTTGCTTAGTTTTCCATTGTAGAAAATTAGTAAATATGACTTGTAATGAATGTAGTCCAAGACTTAGCAATCAACACTATGAACAAAACAATTGATGAACTCATGGCAGCAAACTCTGGTCACTGATTCAGAGAGTTCAAGAAACTTTTGTCATAAGTGCATCTCTATTGGTTTTGTTCTTTCTCTTTCAATTGAATGTTTCCAATTTTTTCCAATAGTTCTTACCGTTAGGTAAATGCAGCTTTAAACTCATTTTTTTTTAAATATTCTTTATCTTCTTTGTAGGTTTCTAATTTGCACTGTTGTAACTTTTCCAAAAAAAAAATCTCTTTAACTTCTTTGCATGTTTACTAATACGAGTATCTATCCTCCTCACCCTTTTGGTATCTCATTCTGTCACGTACTGATATTTTTGCTCTCTTTTGGGTTATTCAATTGCTCTTGATGCTTTAGGATGGAATTTTTTTAGGGTTTTCTGGGGCTTGTTAGTTTCAATTTGATTTTCACTTTTAGATATCATTTGAGTAAGAAAAGTACAAAAAATATCTATAAGTTCTAATTTCATAGGGCGGTTTTTCTCTTTTTTTTTTTCCCCCTTTTCTTGGTTTTTTCTCAAAAGATTGCACCTTTAAATATTATTTGAGTTAAACTTGATTGGTCTATTATCTCATTTAATTAGCTGATGAAAATACCTGAAAAGATGTGCAGTTAACAACTGGTGTTTGGGATGGATTCAGGGACTTGGAATTTGAATATGTGCATTCTAGATGATTTTTTTTTAATTCCGTGATTTAGAATTTTTAATTGAGATAGAAGAAATTAAAAGTTTGGCATATGTGAGTGACAACTAAGCTTGAAAATTCATCTAATGGGGTTAGGAAATTTGATTTATCTTATTCTGGTTTGAAAGGTTTCAAGTTATGGTTTTGAGTTTTTTGAAATGTAGACATCTGGTTTTGGATCTTTTTGTTTTTTTTTTTTGAATTTGGACGGTTGAGATTTTGATTTGAAGCATTTTTTCCTTTTGAATTTGGGATTTGGTTATTCTTCATTTGGGCATTGGAGTTTGGGATTGGGTGTCTTGAGTTGGATGTTAGTAAATTGAGAAATTCAAATGATTGACAATTAGGGTTTGAACATTGGAGATTCATTTGCGTTGGTTTTCTTTTTTTTTTTTTTCCCTGTTTCTTGAATTTGGGATTGGGTTATTGAGAAATCCCACATGGTTAACAATTGGAACTTGAGAATTGGATGCATGGTCTTGGATTTTAAATTTGGGTATTGCATATAATGATTTGATGAATTTTCTTCTTTTTATAAATTTTATGATATAGTGACAATTATGAACTCCAATTAATCGATCCATTTTCTGTAAAAAAAAAAAGAAAAAAAAAACCTATGTTTGGACTACATGAGAACTGGTTCCATGGTTTTTTTGCTAAAAGACCTGGTTCCATGGTTCGTTTGGTCATAGACAATAATGCCTTGCTTGTATCATCTTTTCTACTCATCATATATTTTCTTCATGAGTTCAGAAACATATGTTCTGTTTTTTTAATGCTTGTGTTTTAAAATATATAAACTTTCAAGTGCTCCCTTGCTGCAGAGGCCCTTTTTTTTCCTTCCCCACTTTTTCCAATTGAGTTTCAAGTACATGAGGGGGTGGCAGCTATGTATTGGAGGACCTTAGAATCTAATGCAGGTTGAATTTGATACTATCATTCTATTGGTCATATTGGCTAAATTTAATTGTTGTATTAGAATTCGGAAAACAAAGAACTTAGAATGTCATGTAGCCTGAGATGTTCATTAATTCATAATCTGTTCTTTTAGTAGTCCTTGCTAAAAAAAGAGAAAAAAAAAGGACTTATTGCAGCTACCTTATAAAAACTTCTACCAGCTTGGGCTTTAATTCAAATGGCACATGATTGTCCATCTTCTTGCACTGAAATTAAGGACCTGGTTTTATGTATCATATGGTTTGTGAATGGCCTGAAATTGGTTAGGATGGATGGGTGATTCTCTTGCATACATCTATCAATTTAGATAACCATGTCATGATGTGCTTGTATTCATTTTGATACCTTTGATCCATGCTCTATAAGAACCCAATGTTTGGACTACATGAGAACTGGTTTCATGGTTGCTTCGGCCATAGATAATAACGCCCTGCTTGTACCGCTATACTTTTTAGTTTCTGTGAAAAGAAAAGAATGTATACAAAAAATACCTTATGTTTTCAATTGACTTATGATTAAAGAATTGCGAATGGAAAATCATGCTTGAAGTTTTGTATACATAGTTTAGCTAGAATTTAAGTGCCATTAATTTAAAATCTCTTCAAGAATAGTCAATATGTAGTGTAGGTAAAATTGCCTTTCGTAGAACATTTGTTCTTTTGTGCATATTATGTGTGGTAGGCTATAAGTACTTGTTTCATCAATATTTTCAATTCTTCTCACTGCTATGCAACAACTGGAACATCTGTTAGAGAATTTTACTAATAATACTATAAAAATAATTTTGTACTTAAAAATATTTTCTCCTAAATGTGCACATCTGCATTTATTTTTTTTCCCTTCCTACCATTTCATTTCATGAGCGGTATTCATTTAAGTAGTTATAAATGTGATTGTTTACAAACATTATTATCGTTTTCTATATTTAGTTTTGATCTGAAACATTTAGCTACTATTCTAGGTACAGAAGATGAACCCAACACTACTTAAAATATGCTCAAGATTTGTCTACAGTCTACTTGCTTTTCATCATGATATGATTATCTTTTTTTTTGCCTGGATCAAGTGAACATAATTCCAAATGAGAAGTAAATATTGATTTATATTTCAAGTTGTATTCATTCTATTTTATGTGTCTTTTGTATGCATAAGGATTGATCTCGTGAAATACAATTATATGTTCTTATATTTTTCCATATTGAATGTTTATTGCTTTTTAGATTATATCCTGTATGAGACTTTTTTATCTCTATGCTTTCGTCTAAGAGCATTGGGCTATTCAATAGAATAAATGCTCTACTTTTTTCCTCGTAATTTTCTTTCTTATAGGTACTTATGCTATTTTTATGTAGGTTTCACACAACTTATTATGATGCACCTAAGTAATAACGTATGTGGATTATTATGAGTGTGCCCTTACAAATGGCGTCCTTAGCATACAATGGGGGGCAAAGGCAGGGGTAATGGTTTATATGCTTGCTCATCGGAGGCACACAATTATCATGGTCAGGGAATACAGTTTGATTCTGCCTACAGATTCTACTTCATTGAATATAATAACAAACTTAGGTATGATTCATTTTATACAGATTTTTCTTTACTAAGTTCAAATATCTTTCCGTAGATTTCACAAAGTGAATGGAATAAATGTACCAATCCTATTACATCAGCCACCTTCAACATGGCCATAAAATGAAGGCTTGTAGAATGTCTAGCAACAACCTAAAAATCCCATGAATTATAGTGTTTGTACCCTTAAAGGAGCACCAAATCAACAGTCTTTTCTTACGTTTCAAAAAAAAATAATATATATATATATATATATTCTTATATAAATTGAGATGAGTTTTCATAATAAAGTCATGGTGAATTCTTTCACAATGTAGTACCTCAAGACTCTACAATAATGACAATTATTTTTAGGTGTTCTTCTCTTATCTGGAATTTTTTTGGTTGTTGCAGTTTTATCGTACTGTATAACCTCTTTTGTGTGTTTTTTTTTTCTACTCTCTACATGTCATTTAACCTATGATATTTTTATGTTGCTTTCCAAAAAACTGAAATTCACAATAGAGGAATAATCCACCATATATATAACTCACAATGTAGTACCTCAAAATTTGAAAGTAATGACATAATTCTTTTTGGGTGTTTTCCTCTCAATTTGAATTTTTTGAGTTGTTACATTTTTATTTATACTGTATTACGTCTGCTTGGTTTTTATTTTTTACTCTCTACAAGTTGGTTAACTTATGAAAATTTTACATTCCTCATTTCTTCAAACTGGATGTTTTGGAAAAACATTATAGTTGAACAGCAGAAATCAGAGTAGTCAATAGAGTTGGGCATTAGCTAAGATTAAATGAAATTTGCCCAAAATTTTAGTTGAAGTTCTACATATTGTATACTGGTTTTTATAGTCTTTGGTGTTTTATCCAATTTGGAAAGATTTAATGTTGCCTAAATAATTTCTTATCCTACACATTGAAGCTATGAATTGCTTTAGCTTGAATTTTTTTATTAGCTAATATCAAATTCTGTACGATGAGAAGAATGCCTATTAAAAATAATAATAAATTAGAAAAGGCAGAAGAGAACCTGTAACTCTTCAAGGATTAAATAAACAAACTCATAAAAACCTAAGTTGACATTTCTATAAAATTGTTTTTTCGTTCCTATAAATTCTGTTAGCATATTTCTTAAAAATTATAAATATATGCCTCAATTATATTCAAAGTTGGGGTTTTCTTATATTGAATCGCTTAAATAGTTTAGTTTTTCTCTCTCTTGTACTCTCCACTATACCTTAGCTACACTTGATTTGACTGCTTCCTTTATGACTTTAAAATTATATATTGGCGGTGTTGGAGTTCAACTTCATGTATGCTTGTTATTTCTCCGAGATAATATGTGTATGCCACAAAATAGAGAAATGCAGATGGTAGATTCAAACGTTAATATTGAGTAGGGATTTAATTGCTTTTTATCGTAGTTAAGCTTTGTTTTTTTTTTAGTTAAATGCTATAAAGGTTTTTTTTCCTATGATGAAGCCTTTACATGAGTCCCCGCTCTACCTGCTGTATGTGTGTTTGCATATTGATTTCTTCATATTTGTCCAGATATTTTTGTATAACATGTGTAAAATGTGACTATGAAGGCTATTTTGAGCTATAACACTAATTAGATAATAAGTCTTATGTCATTTTAGCAACCTTTGTTACCATTTTATTATTTGTAAGTTTTGGTTAGGCTTTCAAATTTCTCAGAATTTTGATGTCAAATATTTGGTGAAGATTATATTGGACGAGCATGTTTGATGTTCTACATACTATATTTTTTCCCTTTTGTTCATTTGATTTAGTCATGTTAAGTTTAGCATCTTCCACTTCACTGACTGATCTTTGGCAAAATATAGGGTTATGTTAGTATATCTTATAGTGCATTCTTAAGTAGAATGAGAATTTTGTTTTATTCATTAATCAACTCAAGCAGACATCATAAGAACTAGGAATCTTCATATATGCAAATTCAGAAATGGTTGAAGTTGTTATTATAGTGAAAAAAATGCATATCTTATACAATGGCTGTTATGGTTTTAAAACACAACTTTTAACATTTTTGCTCCCTTACGTGTCCATCCCATTGAGAATATGATCACCTGATCACTGTCCATCCCCTTGAGAATATGATCACCTGATCACTGTCCCTCAAGTTACACCCATGTGTCTGTTGCATGGCTGATCATTTTTGAAAATATGCATAACTGGATAAATTCCCCCTTTCTTTTATAATGCTGAATAAATTCACTTATTTTTTACTTCATGTTTGCTCTCATCATTGTCATTACCATCATGATCATGAAATACCTACTGCATATACTCTTAAATTTAAATATTACTAAGTTTGGTGCTCATAGATAACCATACTTATCCACTTCTCTTTATTGAAAACTTGGATTCCTCTTTTAATATGGAACCAATAGACTGGAAGCTCAATGTTTGAGCCTGGCCTTGACTTAGAGCTTGAGACTAGCTCCTGATAGGGAATTTAATTTCTAGCCTAAGCTGACCATTGCTCGCTTCCCCTTTTATTATTCAAAGTGTTTGAGTTGAGGTCGTGCTTGATCAAGTGCTTCTCAGCCAAGTTAATCCAACTAGAGTTTTGAACAGATGCATCTGAGCTGAACTTTGATCTTTAGTGATCAAGCACTATAGATCATTAAGTTGTTCCACTTGACTAATTTGATACTAACAGAGCCTGAGTTAAACGAATCTGAGCTCAGCTTTGCTACTTTTCTTCCATAACGATAATATATATTTTATCAAGCAATCATGGAACACTCTTTTCTGAATACACTTTTTTATGTTAGCTTAGTCATATAAAATAGCAATTTTCTGATTTAAAGAAAAGCTTCAGTTCTGCCTTTTTGCTACTAACCACTAATAATACTTTATATCTTTATGCTATATAAATCTGACAGAATAATAGGCTTTCCCCCTTTCTTTTTTTTTTTTTTTTTCCTCCAAATTTTAATGTTTTATACAGCAAAGGCATCAAGTTCTGCCAAATTTTAGAAGATTTCTGAGTTCAAAGTTGAGAAGGCTTGTTGCTCAAGATAAATTTGAAAAGGTAATTGGATTTTCTCCGTCTCTCAAATCTTAAAACCATTTAAATTCAATAGTAGTACTTTATTATTCTGAGAAATAGTAGGGAGCATAGAATTATTGCGAGTTATTCAATTCAATCTTCTCATGTGGTACTTGTGAATTGTGATTGACTATTTCTTTTTGCAGTTTGTTCCTGTCTTATTGTCATACTAATATGCAAGATGTACAGGTCAAAAATCTCTATAAGCTAAAAGATCCCACATTTTGCAACAAAAACATGTACTCCGAAACAAAAGGATCCACCTGTCGACTTGACAAAGCTTCCACTAACAAAACATAGAATGTAAGTATATGTTAATATCCTATAAAATGTTATTTTAAATCTTTCAATTGCCTAATTTGATTACAGTATGTTGAAACTCCTATTTTCTTTACTAATAAAATCAGAACATACACACTAACAACTAGATAACTGTATACTTACCATTTTTCATTACAGTAAATATCTAGCTACAACATAGATGCTTTCGGTAACAACTACGTGCAACGCACGTACCTCCCACTGGTAGTTTATAAAAAACGACAGCTAGCTGGACGTAGTTTATAAAAAACGACTGCTCCCTCCTGGGGGACCTGATTTTGCATCTGGCCAGTACTTGAGCTAGAAACTAAAGACTTAACAAGAAAAACAGCACTCGAGGCAATGATTAAACCTCCACCACCCCAAAGAATCCAACCATGCAGAAGATTGAATAGTTTGCTCCATCCTGAACAAACAATATGAAGAGTAAATTAAGAAAACACAATCCACCCATTATGCAACACAATATTGCATTATATTTTTAGTTACAAAAATCTCATAAATCAAAATTTTACTTCACCACATTTTTTAAGGCTTTCAAAATACTTGCAGCAGAGAACTGTATTTCCATTTTTTAGCTATGACAAGTTCACATTCATCAATCTATTAGCTAATATATTCCACACTTATTTATACCCGGTTAAAAGTTTGACTGACCAATTCATGGTCCAACATTCACATAATTCAGTACCTCTGATAATTCGCCAGTCCACAGGGTTTAGGTTCATTTAGTTCCTCTGTCTTATTCATTTCCAATTCAAGTTGACTCAGTTAATTTTTGAAAATTATAACTCATTTTATACAAAAAGACAGTAAATTATTCTTAAAGAGTATGACTGAAGATCCAAATTGATGGTTTTGATCACCAGATTGTATTGGTGCCTAATCCACCTAAACTCATCATTGCCACACATCAAATGGTGCCTACAAAGCAGCTTGTAAGTGAATAATCAAGCAAATATGAATGATGACGAAGGGTATAGACTTTTTTTTTTTTCTTGAAAATATAGATTCATCAACAAGTCAAAAGATACATCATACATCTAAGCTATAGAACATTAAATGAAAGGAAAGTGTGTGCATGTGTGTAACGACAAAGTTAGATTAAATTTAAACAATCTTATGAGTTTGATTCTCTGTATCAATAAAATCAACTTCATCTGATTTTGGCACACTGAACTTGTATGTATGTGCACTGCTTTATGTGTGAATTGCACGGGTCAAAAGATCCAGAATCCTATCAGCCTGACCAACAATCCAAAATGTGTTAAAAAGAATGTGTACAACACCAAATCCTAACTTTGATCTAGGATGGACAGGTTTTGGACTGGTTGTTGGGGCCATGAGTTGGGCTAAGTTTAGGATTATGCATGCCTAAATAACTAACTTTGATCTTGTTTGCCCCACTGAGATAATACAGAGTGGGTGATTAAAATGAGTTTCCTTCGTAATAAGTAAGCAATAAATCACTGTAACAAACAGCTAATGTGCACATCAGATCATCCATACTTGAACACAAATTCCTGAGATGATATCCACAACCATAATGAAGTCAAAACCATAAAGTAAAACACTGAAGCTCATGAAATGTCCACAGCAAAGAGATGTGATAGTTTGTCATGATGCCAAAAATGGATTCGGGCACCACCGGTCAAGTATAAGGTAATTAATGTTAAAATAGAGAGAGAGAAAGAGAGAGAGGTTTGGTCAAGCAAGCCTTGAGTTCCTGGAAGGCCTCTTCTGCCTCTGGTTCCCATTCAAAGGCTTTTCGGAGGGCTTTGAAGAAAGGCAGGCATCTGTCTGCAGACTTGGAGATGAATCTGTTTAGTGCTGCAATTCTTCCATTTAGTCGCTGGAGCTCTTTGGTGGAGGAGGGCGACTTCATGTCAAGGATGGCCTTGATCTTATCTGGGTTTGCTTCAATTCCCCTCTGATTGACCATAAAGCCTAGGAATTTTCCCGATCCTACGCCAAAGGCGGATTTCTCTGGGTTCAACTTCATGCTATATGACCTGAGAACATTGAAAGTTTCTCGGAGATGGTTAACATGATCTGCTGCAGCAAGACTCTTTACCAGTATGTCGTCCACGTATACCTCCATTGTTTTCCCTATCTGGGAAAGGAACATTTTGTTCACCAACCGCTGATAGGTAGCCCCTGCATTTTTAAGCCCGAAGGGCATGACTCTGTAGCAGTAGGTTCCTCCTGGGGTGATAAATGAAGTTTTTTCTTGGTCTGGGGGTGCATACTGATATGGTTGTACCCAGAATATGCATCCAAGAAAGTGGGCAATTCGTGACCTGCCGTGGCATCAATGAGCAGGTCAATCCTTGGTAGCGGGTAGCTGTCTTTTGGGCACGCCTTGTTGAGCTCGGTGAAGTCAACACAAAGGCGCCTTTTCCCATTGGCTTTGGTTACCATCACTGTTAGATTGTATGGACTCAATCCATCATATGATGTAAATAAACTGATTAATTTCTTTATTTATCAATAATATCATGCTTTCCTTTCATGAGATGAATGGTGTTTTACTACTTAATGCACTTGACTAATACAAATGACATAAATGGTTCATGAGATGAACCGGGTCCCGTTAGTATATTAGATGTGATATATGTGTCTGGATAAGATCCACACACAGGAGACATTTGTCACAAATCTTATACTTAAACATCTTCACAACCGGTGATGAGACTGGGCATCTCATCTGATAAGGTTGCAGCGCTTTGATCACTATAAAATAGTGTGATTTGTCTCGATCATCAGAATGCAAGATTCTGGATCACGGTGCTGGTACATTAGATGTATTGAAGGACCATGAGAAGCACCTTATGGAATACTGTCTCGAGTTTAAGGTTTGCTCTCATAATTCCCTAGCAATAGGCTCTCAATCCTGAGACATTGATGAACTCAAGTTTCTATCTATTCATTTGCTTTGAGTCACCAATGAGTGAGGCCAACTGTAGGTCAACACCTCGGTGTCTTGGGTATGTGGTAGTAGGACTGTGGGAACATCCAATGGTTAAGATGGAATCTATCTATATTATCCCCTTGTGCCAATTAATGGATTTATCATTAGTAAGTGTGCACCCATCTCGATTAAGAGTTAATTGGATGGTACTGATGATCACTGTGATTAATTGGGGCTCAAGGATAATAAGATGTGGATCTAAATTGGTGGGACAGTTTTTAGTCCAATTAATCCATGGATATTGATAGAGGGGCTTAATTGTGGAAATCGGGAAGTTTAGGGTCTTCATTGTAATTTATTCCTAAGACTGGAGTGCAATTGCATTTATATAGTGGTGTTATTTGCAATTGACTGTGGGCCCGGATTGCACATGAGATGTGGGGTCACGTGTCCCAGTTGGAGCCAGCTTTCTATGGAATCCCTAGTGGTCCCCACGCTAGCCCAAGTTATTGGAAAGATACTAATCCTATTAGAACTCTAAGAAGAAGGAATTAGGAAGTTACTATTTCTATTTGAAGTGGGACTTCTAATAGTGGTAATAGTAAGGTTACTATTTTGTGTAGAAGTAAGACTTCTAATTCAATTAGTACAAGAGAAGGAGGTTGCTTAATGCTATAAAAGGAGTAACAAAGGGCTGGAATAAAAACACTCTTGAAAAACGTGTTGCCCCTTAGTGTGCAATAGTTGCACATATTCTCTTCTCCTTCTAGTTCTCTTCTAGTTTCCTTGAAAGCTTCTAGTTGTTTTCTTTAGGAGATCCCACCCATCTCCTTTAGAGAAGAGTTCTGATACGGGCCATAGCGTGGAAGGCTAAGAGGGCTTGGAGATCCAAAGTTGTTTTCTTCTCCATCAAAGTACAAGCGGACAGCAAAGGTACAATCTGCTTCTCTAATGTTTTGTAGATTATTTTGCATGGTTTTGCTTGTATTATTACTGTACATGGTATAAGAGTATGAGGGATTGTATCCTGGATATGATTAATGGCCTTGTGGACGTTTGATCCCTGAGTCAAGTGGGTCAAAAGTTTTGAAATCACATCCACGAGGCCCACCTATTTCCAACAATCACAACATTGGAGAGCCACTCAGGATATGTCACTTCTCTGATTGCCCCATTTCCAACTAGCTTTTTCACCTCCTTGCCCATCGCTTGAGCCCTTTCGGTGGAAGCGCTCCTCAGCTTCTGACGAATGGGCTTGTAGCTAGTATCGATATTGAGGCGATGGGTGGCGATGCTAGGGTCGATTCCTTCCAAGTCTCCGTGGGACCACGCAAAGACGTCCATGTTATGCCTCAGCAACTCTACTAGCTGATGACCAAGATCTTCTGGGAGAGTAGAACCAAGGTACACTTTCCTGTCTGGATGCTCCTCGTCCAAGACCATAGGGGTGAGTTTCTCCACTGGCTCTCCTCTCTCGATGGTAGCGTCATCCCTTGGATCAAGGGTCTCAATTTGCAATGCTTCCTGTGGCCTTTTGTCCTTTATTGAGGAGACATAGCACTCCCTGGCGGCCACTTGATTCCCCCTGACCTCTCCGACTCCATTAGAGGTTGGAAAACGGAGGATAAGATGAACCAAACCTCTCTCTCTTTCTCTCTCTCTATTTTAACATTACTTACCTTATACTTGACCGGTGGTGCCCGAATCTATTTTTGGCATCATCAGTTTGCACCCAAATCCGAATCCTATTCCAAGCATTAGAAACACAACTTCAGCCCTTTGTAAAAAATTAATATCAAGTAATTCTGGATCTGATCTGAGGCAACCGCCCCAGATGGACACAAACGAGATTAACATTTTCGCGCACAGGCTGCGTACGACGCGGACGAACTTCGGGCCGGAGCCGTTTCGGACGCGGAGCTCCCAGAAGTGTTTTCCGGACCCGTGATTTGCTCCGAACCCGTTTTCGACCGAAACGGATCTCGAAATAACCTAAAACGAGCATCTGCGCGCAGGTCGTGCTTTCGCGCACAGGCTGCGTACGGCGCGGACGAACATCGGGCCGGAGCCGTTTCGGATGCAGAGCTCCCAGAAGTGTTTTCCGGACGGGAGATTTGCCCCGAACCCGTTTTTGACCGAAACGGATCTCGAAATAACCTAAAACGCGCGTCTGCGCGCAGGTTGTGCTTTCGCGCACAGGCTGCGTACGGCGCGGACGAACTTCGGGCCGGAGCCGTTTCGGACGCAGAGCTCCCAGAAGTGTTTTCCGGACCCGAGATTTGCTCCGAACCCGTTTTCGACCGAAACGGATCTCGAAATAACCTAAAACGCGCATCTGCGCGCAGGTTGTGCTTTCGCGCACAGGCTGCGTACGGCGCGGACGAACTTCGGGCCGGAGCCGTTTCGGACGCGGAGCTCCCAGAAGTGTTTTCCGGACCCGAGATTTGCTCTCGAACCCGTTTTCGACCGAAAAGATCTCGAAATAACCTAAAACGCGCATCTGCGCGCAGGTCTGTGCTTTCGCGCACAGGCTGCGTAACGGCGCGGACGCGCAGCCGTTTCGGACGCGCTCCCAGAAGTGTTTTCCGGACCCGAGATTTGCTCCGCTCGACCGAAACGGATCTCGAAATAACCTAAAACGCGCATCTGCTGCAGGTTGTGCTTTCGCGCACAGGCTGCGTACGGCGCGGACGAACTTCGGGCCGGAGCCGTTTCGGACGCAGAGCTCCCAGAAGTGTTTTCCGGACCCGAGATTTGCACCGAACCCGTTTTCGACCGAAACGGATCTGGAAATAACCTAAAACGCGCATCTGCGCGCCGGTTGTGCTTTCGCGCACAGGTTGCGTACGGCGCGGACGAACTTCGGGCCGGAGCCGTTTCGGACGCAGAGCTCCCAGAAGTGTTTTCCGGACCCGAGAGATTTGCTCCGAACCGTTTTCGACCGAAACGGATCTCGAAATAAACCTAAACGCGCATCTGCGCGCAGGTTGTGCTTTCGCGCGAAATAACCTAAAACGCGCGAGATTTCCGAAGTTTTGCGCGCAGGGTCGTGCTTTTCGCGCACAGGCTGCGTACGCTCCGCGCGGACCGAACGGATCTCGAAATAACCTAAAACGCGCATCTGCGCCGGAGCCGTTTCGGAGCCGTTTCGGACGCAGAGCTCCCAGAAGTGTTTTCCGGACCCGAGATTTGCTCCGAACCCGTTTTCGACCGAAACGGATCTCGAAATAACCTAAAACGCGCATCTGCGCGCAGGTTGTGCTTTCGCGCACAGGCTGCGTACGGCGCGGACGAACTTCGGGCCGGAGCCGTTTCGGACGCAGAGCTCCCAGAAGTGTTTTCCGGACCCGAGATTTGCTCCGAACCCGTTTTCGACCGAAACGGATCTCGAAATAACCTAAAACGCGCATCTGCGCGCAGGTTGTGCTTTCGCGCACAGGCTGCGTACGGCGCGGACGAACTTCGGGCCGGAGCCGTTTCGGACGCAGAGCTCCCAGAAGTGTTTTCCGGACCCGAGATTTGCTCCGAACCCGTTTTCGACCGAAACGGATCTCGAAATAACCTAAAACGCGCATCTGCGCGCAGGTCGTGCTTTCGCGCACAGGCTGCGTACGGCGCGGACGAACTTCGGGCCGGAGCCGTTTCGGACGCAGAGCTCCCAGAAGTGTTTTCCGGACCCGAGATTTGCTCCGAACCCGTTTTCGACCGAAACGGATCTCGAAATAACCTAAAACGCGCATCTGCGCGCAGGTTGTGCTTTCGCGCACAGGCTGCGTACGGCGCGGACGAACTTCGGGCCGGAGCCGTTTCGGACGCAGAGCTCCCAGAAGTGTTTTCCGGACCCGAGATTTGCTCCGAACCCGTTTTCGACCGAAACGGATCTCGAAATAACCTAAAACGCGCATCTGCGCGCAGGTCGTGCTTTCGCGCACAGGCTGCGTACGGCGCGGACGAACTTCGGGCCGGAGCCGTTTCGGACGCAGAGCTCCCAGAAGTGTTTTCCGGACCCGAGATTTGCTCCGAACCCGTTTTCGACCGAAACGGATCTCGAAATAACCTAAAACGCGCATCTGCGCGCAGGTTGTGCTTTCGCGCACAGGCTGCGTACGGCGCGGACGAACTTCGGGCCGGAGCCGTTTCGGACGCAGAGCTCCCAGAAGTGTTTTCCGGACCCGAGATTTGCTCCGAACCCGTTTTCGACCGAAACGGATCTCGAAATAACCTAAAACGCGCATCTGCGCGCAGGTTGTGCTTTCGCGCACAGGCTGCGTACGGCGCGGACGAACTTCGGGCCGGAGCCGTTTCGGACGCAGAGCTCCCAGAAGTGTTTTCCGGACCCGAGATTTGCTCCGAACCCGTTTTCGACCGAAACGGATCTCGAAATAACCTAAAACGCGCATCTGCGCGCAGGTCGTGCTTTCGCGCACAGGCTGCGTACGGCGCGGACGAACTTCGGGCCGGAGCCGTTTCGGACGCAGAGCTCCCGGACCGAGATTTTCCGACCGAAAGAGATCTCTCCCCTAAAAGTGTTGCGCGCAGGTCGTGCTTTTCGCGCAGAGGTTGCGTACGGCGCGGACGAACCGGAGCCGTTTCGGACGCAGAGCTCCCAGAAGTGTTTTCCGACCGAGATTTTGCTCCGAACCCGTTTTCGAACCGAAACGGATCTCGAAATAACCTAAAACGCGCATCTGCGCGCAGGTTGTGCTTTCGCGCACAGGCTGCGTACGGCGCGGACGAACTTCGGGCCGGAGCCGTTTCGGACGCAGAGCTCCCAGAAGTGTTTTCCGGACCCGAGATTTGCTCCGAACCCGTTTTCGACCGAAACGGATCTCGAAATAACCTAAAACGCGCATCTGCGCGCAGGTCGTGCTTTCGCGCACAGGCTGCGTACGGCGCGGACGAACTTCGGGCCGGAGCCGTTTCGGACGCAGAGCTCCCAGAAGTGTTTTCCGGACCCGAGATTTGCTCCGAACCCGTTTTCGACCGAAACGGATCTCGAAATAACCTAAAACGCGCATCTGCGCGCAGGTCGTGCTTTCGCGCACAGGCTGCGTACGGCGCGGACGAACTTCGGGCCGGAGCCGTTTCGGACGCAGAGCTCCCAGAAGTGTTTTCCGGACCCGAGATTTGCTCCGAACCCGTTTTCGACCGAAACGGATCTCGAAATAACCTAAAACGCGCATCTGCGCGCAGGTCGTGCTTTCGCGCACAGGCTGCGTACGGCGCGGACGAACTTCGGGCCGGAGCCGTTTCGGACGCAGAGCTCCCAGAAGTGTTTTCCGGACCCGAGATTTGCTCCGAACCCGTTTTCGACCGAAACGGATCTCGAAATAACCTAAAACGCGCATCTGCGCGCAGGTCGTGCTTTCGCGCACAGGTTGCGTACGGCGCGGACGAACTTCGGGCCGGAGCCGTTTCGGACGCGGAGCTCCCAGAAGTGTTTTCCGGACCCGAGATTTGCTCCGAACCCGTTTTCGACCGAAACGGATTCTCGAAATAACCTAAAACGCGCATCTGCGCGCCGGTTGTGCTTTCGCGCACAGGCTGCGTACGGCGCGGACGAACTTCGGGCCGGAGCCGTTTCGGACGCAGAGCTCCCAGAAGTGTTTTCCGGACCCGAGATTTGCTCCGAACCCGTTTTCGACCGAAACGGATCTCGAAATAACCTAAAACGCGCATCTGCGCGCAGGTCGCGTGCTTTCGCGCACAGGCTGCGTACGGCGCGGACGAACATCGGGCCGGAGCCGTTTCGGACGCAGAGCTCCCAGAAGTGTTTTTCCGGACCCGTGATTTGCTCCGAACCCGTTTTCGACCGAAACGGATCTCGAAATAACCTAAAACGCGCATCTGCGCGCCGGTTGTGCTTTCGCGCACAGGCTGCGTACGGCGCGGACGAACTTCGGGCCGGAGCCGTTTCGGACGCAGAGCTCCCAGAAGTGTTTTCCGGACCCGAGATTTGCTCCGAACCCGTTTTCGACCGAAACGGATCTCGAAATAACCTAAAACGCGCATCTGCGCGCAGGTCGTGCTTTCGCGCACAGGCTGCGTACGGCGCGGACGAACTTCGGGCCGGAGCCGTTTCGGACGCAGAGCTCCCAGAAGTGTTTTCCGGACCCGAGATTTGCTCCGAACCCGTTTTCGACCGAAACGGATCTCGAAATAACCTAAAACGCGCATCTGCGCGCAGGTTGTGCTTTCGCGCACAGGCTGCGTACGGCGCGGACGAACTTCGGGCCGGAGCCGTTTCGGACGCAGAGCTCCCAGAAGTGTTTTCCGGACCCGAGATTTGCTCCGAACCCGTTTTCGACCGAAACGGATCTCGAAATAACCTAAAACGCGCATCTGCGCGCAGGTTGTGCTTTCGCGCACAGGCTGCGTACGGCGCGGACGAACTTCGGGCCGGAGCCGTTTCGGACGCAGAGCTCCCAGAAGTGTTTTCCGGACCCGAGATTTGCTCCGAACCCGTTTTCGACCGAAACGGATCTCGAAATAACCTAAAACGCGCATCTGCGCGCAGGTCGTGCTTTCGCGCACAGGCTGCGTACGGCGCGAACGAAATTCGGGCCGGAGCCGTTTCGGACGCAGAGCTCCCAGAAGTGTTTTCCGGACCCGAGATTTGCTCCGAACCCGTTTTCGACCGAAACGGATCTCGAAATAACCTAAAACGCGCATCTGCGCGCAGGTCGTGCTTTCGCGCACAGGCTGCGTACGGCGCGGACGAACTTCGGGCCGGAGCCGTTTCGGACGCAGAGCTCCCAGAAGTGTTTTCCGGACCCGAGATTTGCTCCGAACCCGTTTTCGACCGAAACGGATCTCGAAATAACCTAAAACGCGCATCTGCGCGCAGGTTGTGCTTTCGCGCACAGGGCTGCGTACGGCGCGGACGAAACTTCGGGCCGGAGCCGTTTCGGACGCAGAGCTCCCAGAAGTGTTTTCCGGACCCGAGATTTGCTCCGAACCCGTTTTCGACCGAAACGGATCTCGAAATAACCTAAAACGCGCATCTGCGCGCAGGTTGTGCTTTCGCGCACAGGCTGCGTACGGCGCGGACGAACTTCGGGCCGGAGCCGTTTCGGACGCGGAGCTCCCAGAAGTGTTTTCCGGACCCGAGATTTGCTCCGAACCCGTTTTCGACCGAAACGGATCTCGAAATAAACCTAAAACGCGCATCTGCGCGCAGGTCGTGCTTTCGCGCACAGGCTGCGTACGGCGCGGACGAACTTCGGGCCGGAGCCGTTTCGGACGCAGAGCTCCCAGAAGTGTGTTTTCCGGACCCGAGATTTGCTCCGAACCCGTTTTCGACCGAAACGGATCTCGAAATAACCTAAAACGCGCATCTGCGCGCAGGTTGTGCTTTCGCGCACAGGCTTGCGTACGGCGCGTACGAACTTCGGGCCGGAGCCGTTTCGGACGCAGAGCTCCCAGAAGTGTTTTCCGGACCCGAGATTTGCTCCGAACCCGTTTTCGACCGAAACGGATCTCGAAATAACCTAAAACGCGCATCTGCGCGCAGGTCGTGCTTTCGCGCACAGGCTGCGTACGGCGCGGACGAACTTCGGGCCGGAGCCGTTTCGGACGCAGAGCTCCCAGAAGTGTTTTCCGGACCCGAGATTTGCTCCGAACCCGTTTTCGACCGAAACGGATCTCGAAATAACCTAAAACGCGCATCTGCGCGCAGGTCGTGCTTTCGCGCACAGGCTGCGTACGGCGCGGACGAACTTCGGGCCGGAGCCGTTTCGGACGCAGAGCTCCCAGAAGTGTTTTCCGGACCCGAGATTTGCTCCGAACCCGTTTTCGACCGAAACGGATCTCGAAATAACCTAAAACGCGCATCTGCGCGCAGGTTGTGCTTTCGCGCACAGGCTGCGTACGGCGCGGACGAACTTCGGGCCGGAGCCGTTTCGGACGCAGAGCTCCCAGAAGTGTTTCGGACCCGCGGAGCGTTTTCGACCGAAACGGATCTCGAAATAACCTAAAACGCGCATCTGCGCGCAGGTTGTGCTTTCGCGCACAGGCTGCGTACCGGACGAACTTCGGGCCGGAGCCGTTTCGGACGCAGAGCTCCCAGAAGTGTTTTCCGGACCCGAGATTTGCTCCGAACCCGTTTTCGACCGAAACGGATCTCGAAATAACCTAAAACGCGCATCTGCGCGCAGGTCGTGCTTTCGCGCACAGGTTGCGTACGGCGCGGACGAACTTCGGGCCGGAGCCGTTTCGGACGCAGAGCTCCCAGAAGTGTTTTCCGGACCCGAGATTTGCTCCGAACCCGTTTTCGACCGAAACGGATCTCGAAATAACCTAAAACGCGCGTCTGCGCGCAGGTTGTGCTTTCGCGCACAGGCTGCGTACGGCGCGGACGAACTTCGGGCCGGAGCCGTTTCGGACGCAGAGCTCCCAGAAGTGTTTTCCGGACCCGAGATTTGCTCCGAACCCGTTTTCGACCGAAACGGATCTCGAAATAACCTAAAACGCGCATCTGCGCGCCGGTTGTGCTTTCGCGCACAGGTTGCGTACGGCGCGGACGAACTTTGGGCCGGAGCCGTTTCGGACGCAGAGCTCCCAGAAGTGTTTTCCGGACCCGAGATTTGCTCCGAACCCGTTTTAGATCGAAACGGATCTCGTAATAACCTAAAACGCGCATCTGCACGCAGGTCGTGCTTTAGCGGACAGGCTGCGTACGGCGCGGACGAACTTCGGGCCGGAGCCGTTTCGGACGCAGAGCTCCCAAAAGTGTTTTCCGGACCCGTGATTTGCTCCGAACCCGTTTTCGACCGAAACGGATCTCGAATTAACCTAAAACGAGCATCTGCGCGCAGGTCGTGCTTTCGCGCACAGGCTGTGTAACATCCCACAGATTAATATCCCATTAATTATAATTAATTGCGTGATTAGTTAGTAAGTGTGTTTAGAGTCTTAGCGAGTCGTGTTTATCGCTTGGACCTCGCGTGCAAAGTCTCGCGTGGTTCGGAGTGCGTTTGGGTAGAGTAAGGGGGGTGGTTTGCAATTTGAGAGTTTTCAGGGTTTTTTATGAGATTATGAGTTTTTGTGAGTTTGGGTGCATCGGGTAGGTCTCGTCATTTCATGAACTTTAGTCTTCAGTCGCGTTTCGATTCGACGCGTCGAAGAGGCCCAAATAATCACCTTAGCAAACCCAAGGACTAAACTTAAATTAGTCCATTACCTAACCTAATATAAGCCCAACCCACTCCTTCTTTCATTCTCTCTCTTTCTCACTCACTGTTTGCTCTCAACTCCTCACTGCCTCCTCACTGCCGACGACCACCGGAGCTCCGACGCCGACGGTGAAGCTTCCCATCTCCTTCCTCTTGCTCTCAAGTTCACAACCATACCCTTTTCTAAGCTTTTCACTTACAACCCATTCAAAGGTAAGCTTCCCAAGCTTTTAGGTCTAACTAATCTTCTTCCTTTGGCTTAGAAATGGTTTAGATAAGCTCACCCCATCCCTTGCATTTCATTTGTAGAGAGGTTTTTGGTTTGGAAACCATTTCCCCCCATTTTTGAGCTCAAAGAGGGTTTTCCCCCATATTTCTCTTGGATTTCTTGAGCTCTTCATCTAAGGCAAGTATATATGTTTATATTTATGCTTGATATGTTTGTCTCCCTTGATTTGTATGGAAAAATGATGCTTTAGATGTTAATGGTTCATTTGATGCTTTTAGGGTTTGAAAACATGATAATTTTGCTATTAGCTTAATGAAATGGATTTATTTATTAATGACTTGATTAGGTGGTTTGGTTGGGTTTTAATGGACTTGAAATATGCATGGTTTGGCTGCATATCAGGTTCAAGAAGAGAGGAATGGGTTTTAGACCCCTGCACTGCAGAAACAGAACCTGCAGTTCTGTTTCCGCAGTGTACGCGGTCGACCGGCCAAGAGGCGCGGTCGACCGGCGACACAGGGTCAGGTTCCCCTGGAACCTGACCAAATTACTGTTCATCATTTTAATTTACAACTTGCCGGTCGACCGGCCAGTGGCGCGGTCGACCGGGTACACATGGGGAAGGTCGACCGGACCCTCTGCGGCCAGGTCGACCGGGTCAACTGTGTTTTCCCTTCTTGGGAGGATTTCCACCCCTTTTCTTTGATGACCTTAGGTGGGACTTGGTTACCCCTTTTTGTGGACTCACTTGACTTATGTGAAGATGTTTTGAACCGACATCTTTCACGGTTAATCTAGTTGTATCGGTTTACAATCTATTTCAATCTTGAACGGTACGGGACAACGGGATACCCTTCTTTGAATCTATGCACGAAGATTGTCCGTCCGGGTATCGTGAACCCTAACCCCTTCGTTGACTGAGTATGGTTGTACGATGCTTCAAGATTAACATTATACTTAGGGTTGGATTGTCTATCGCTTTTGATTCAGAATCGTACCGTCTGGTACTATCTATAGGTTCCTTAGCTTTGTTTGTTTTCTTGGTTTGTGGATGACATGGAGAACTTAGCTGATGGATTAGGACCCTTTTGATATTTCGTTTGCTAGGAGGCAAGATTGATTGCGCTTGGACCATACACTCTGGTCGAGTCGCCCATGAGCCGAGTAGGCCGTCTGCAGATTGGATTAGTATTGGACACCGTGTTCGACTACATTGATGGAATGTCCGGACCAACCCCTTTGGCTACCCTGATCTTATATTTGGATCTTCCACTTTGTTATTTTGTCATTAATTCAGATGCTATGCATTTCTTATAATCTTTGTCATCGTTTATTCTTATTCGTACTGCATATCATGATGCTTTATATATATATATTGCTTGCCGACCGTTGTGTTGATGATGCTACTCTTGGTGCATAGGTACCGAGCCTTTCTATCCCGAGGGGGAGGAAGCGACGGAAGAAGTTCAGGCAGATCAGCCTGATGACTTCCTAGAGTACAGTACGGACGGCCTTTCATAGCCGTATCGACCTCGTACATGAGAGCCTTCAATTCTAGATTAGCTCCTATTTTGGTTTTATTATCATTTTGATTAGGCCCAAGTTTTGGGTGTGGCCTAATGTTGTAATTAATACTTTTGTTAACAGTCTTAAACTTGAATTAGTTAATGTATTCAGTATTTGCTCTTAAACTATACATCTTTAAGATACCACTTGCAATTATGAAGCTTCCGCTCTTTGTAATTTATATTTGAGGAAATGTTTCCACCTCACAGCGGTCTTCGATCCGAATGGGACATGATTGGGGCCAAGTTGTATTTGTTTAATGTTAAGAAAATTTTAATTGGCCCTAATTTCACGCATAACCCCGGTTTCACTTTTGGGGGCGTGACAAGTTGGTATCAGAGCTTTGCTGGTTTCTAGATTATAAAACAAGTAGAAACCTAAGACGTGTGAGGATTGGTTTTCTTTGGGTATCATAGCTTTTGTAGATTGTATAGTTTGTATGCTAGATTGAGTCCCATAGGACTAACGTTTCTTATGTTGTAGAATGGCTGGGGGACATACTCGTTCCAACCAAAACAATGACAATGCTAGCTCTAGTGCCGATGACTCTGTGGAGGGCAGATTCAACCAGTTGATGCAAGCCTTTGTGAATGCCCAGGAGGCACAGACTCAAAATCAAACCCAGCAGAGGGAAGATCAGAACAAGCAGAGGGCAGAACAGGCTACCTTCCAGGAACAGATGCTACAGTTCTTGCAGAGGCCAGCTCCGGCAGCTCAGATAGTTATGCCAGCGCGGGTGATAGACTTGAATGATGTTTATGACAAGTTTAAGAAGAGGAACCCACCGGCCTTCTTTGGGAATGAGGACCCGCTAGATGCTGATGAGTGGGTAGTGCAGATGGAGAAGATCTTTCAGGTCTTCCAGTGCTCAGGGAAGGAGCAAGTTCAGTTGGCAGCCTACATGTTCCGGGGAGTAGCAGAGATGTGGTGGAAATCGGTCAAAACCCCATATGACACGATTGATGATGATATTGCTTGGACCACGTTCCAGACTCTGTTTCGTACCAAGTATATTCCACCCCACATCCAAGCTCAGAAGCTGGTGGAATTTGAGTCCTTAGTGCAGGGAGAGGACACCGTTCAGGTGTATGAGCAGAAGTTCACTAACCTATCTAGGTTTGCACCGACTCTGGTTCGTCTTGAGGCTGACAAGGTTATGAGGTTCATTCGGGGACTGAGACCCGATATTCAGATGGAGGTGACATCTGTCACCCTACTTACATATGAGGAGAACCTCAAGCGTGCATATTGGGCTGAAGAGTCCATTCGGAAGAAGACCCTTTATGCATTGCAGCTTCGACCACCACAGATGCAGGCTAAGAGCCAAGGTTCAGGACAGTTTCAGCAGCGCCCACCGTACCAGCAGCAACAGCAGTACCAGTAGCAGGGCAAGAAGCCTCGATTTGACCAGGCACGTGCGATTTTCTGTGTGTATTACGGCAAGGACTCGCATTCGTCTGCGAACTGCAGACGGGGTACGGGAGCTTGTTTTGGGTGTGGTTCGCTGGACCACCAAAGGAGGGATTGTCCCCAGGCGCCGGGACAGGGTGTGAGGAATGTAGCTCCTCCTAGGCCACCATTAGCAGCGCAGCCTTTGAGGCAGGCACCTCCGCAGCAGCCTCGTGCTCCGCAGCAGCAGCAGCAGTTTAGGCTCCCAGCGCCACCGCAGCTTAGAGGGCATCAGAGGCCCCAGGGACAGCAGAGACCGCAGGGTCAGCAGTTTACGCAGCAGCGACCGCCGGGACAGCAGTGGCAGCATCAGAGACCTCAGCAGCATGGTAGACTCCAGGCCTTGGACGTGCAGGACGGCGAAGAAGTCGGAGGAGTGGTGGAAGGTACACTTTCTGTCTCAGATGTACCTGCTAGAGTCTTATTTGATTCTAGTTCCACCCATTCTTTCGTGTCACCTATATTTGCTGCATGCTTGGTGGGAGATGTAGCTCCATTGCATTGCATTCTACTTGTCAGTACTCCCTTAGGGAAGACCGTTCCGTGTGAGTCCTATTATCCCGCATGTAACGTGCAGGTGGGAGACTTTATTCTACCAGCAGACCTGATCATCCTCGCGATGAAGGACTTTGACGTGATACTAGGCATGGATTGGTTATCCACCTACAGGGCAGTGATGGATTGCTTCAACAAGACAGTCAGATTGCAAGTCTTGGCAGATAGTGTACAGATTGTTGGGGAGAGGAGACCCATGTCCACTAGAGTCATCTCAGCCTTGAGGGCAGACAGATTGATTAGGAGTGGATGTGAAGGCTATGTGGCATTTATCACGGAGGATAAATTGTCTAAAGTGGTGGAGGATATTCCAGTTGTTTGTGAGTTCCTGGATGTCTTTCCGGAGGAGATACCTGGATTACCACCGGTTCAAGAGATTGATTTCACGATTGAGCTTGTGCCAGGGACATCACCGATATCGAAAGCACCTTACCGCATGGCTCCAACGGAGTTGCGGGAGTTGAAAGTTCAGTTGCAGGATCTCTTGGACAGAGGATTCATGAGACCGAGTGTATCACCATGGGGTGCACCGGTTTTGTTTGTGAAGAAGAAGGACGGTTCGATGCGTATGTGCATAGATTACAGGCAGCTGAATCAGGTTACGATCAAGAACAAGTATCCATTGCCCAGGATAGATGAGTTGTTTGATCAGTTGCAGGGAGCACAGCATTTTTCGAAGATAGACTTGAGATCAGGATACCATCAGATTCGAGTTAGGGATCAGGATGTGCAGAAGACAGCCTTCAGGACCAGATATGGACATTATGAGTTCTTGGTTATGCCATTTGGGTTGACCAATGCACCGGGTGTATTTATGGCCTTGATGAACAGAGTCTTTGCACCATGCTTAGACAAGTTCACGGTCGTATTTATAGACGATGTCCTAGTCTATTCGAGGTCCAGAGATGAGCATGCAGAACATTTGAGGAGTTCATTGCAGATTCTGAGAGAGAATCAGCTCTATGCCAAGCTTAGTAAGTGTGAGTTTTGGCTTGAGCAAGTGTCTTTTCTAGGACATATCATCTCTAAGGAAGGTTTATCAGTGGATCCAGCGAAGATTGAAGCAGTAGTCAGTTGGCAGAGCCCAAAGTCAGTGTCAGATATCAGGAGTTTTATCGGTTTGGCAGGTTATTACAGAAGATTTGTGAAGGGATTCTCCAGTATTGCAGCACCATTGACCAAATTGACAAGGAAGGATGTTCCTTTTGTGTGGTCAGAGCAGTGTGAGGCTAATTTTCAGGAGCTGAAGACTAGATTGACCACAGCCCCTATCCTTACGTTACCTACGGGGGATGGAGGATTTTCGATTTTCACAGACGCTTCAGGTAGTGGATTGGGATGCGTACTCATGCAGGGAGGACAAGTAGTAGCCTACGGGTCTAGGCAGTTGAAAGAACATGAGAAGAGATACGCTACTCATGACTTGGAACTTGCAGCAGTGGTGATGGCACTGAAGATGTGGAGACACTACCTGTACGGAGAGAGATTCGAGGTTCATTCAGATCACAGGAGTCTTTAGTATTTGTTTGGGCAGAAGGATTTGAACATGAGGCAGACCAGATGGATGGAGTACATCAAGGACTACGATTTTCCGATAAAGTATCATCCCGGGAAAGCAAATGTAGTTGCAGATGCATTGAGCAGAAAGTCAGCGAATACCGGATGTTTACAGACAGAGTGGTCTTTGACAGAGCTATTCAGAGATTTGAGCATAGAGTTTCAGCCTCAGAGTGAGAGAGTCATGGTTGCCAACATGCATACTTGGGAACCAGAGATTCTCAGCAGAATCAAGAGCAGCCAGACAGAGGATCCAGAGTTAGTCAGACTGATAGACAGTATAGCAGACAGGCCAGAATTCAGACTCTTAGATGGAGTGTTATATTGTCAGGACAGACTGTGTGTGCCAGATGTGCATGATTTGAGGAACGAGATTATGGTTGAGGCACACCACTCTCGTTATGCTATCCACCCAGGGAGCACTAAAATGTACCAGAACTTGAAGAGCTTCTATTGGTGGAATAACATGAAGAAGGAGATTGCAGGATTTGTTTCGAGATGTTTAGTGTGTCAACAAGTGAAGGTTGAGCATCAGAAACCTCCAGGATTACTACAACCCTTGAAGACACCGGAGTGGAAGTGGGAGCATATCACCATGGACTTCGTTGCGGGATTAACACCCACGAAGGACAATGATAGCATTTGGGTGATTGTTGACAGACTCACCAAGTCAGCACACTTCATTCCGATGAAGATGAAAGGATCCATGGATATTTTGGCACACAAGTACATTGATACTGTAGTCAAGTTGCATGGTATTCCAAACTCCATTGTTTCAGATAGAGATATGAGGTTTGTGGGCAGATTTTGGGTCAGTTTGCAAGCAGCTTTGGGTACTACTTTGAGTTTTAGCACTGCGTATCACCCTCAGACCGATGGTCAGACGGAGAGGACCAACCAGACTATGGAGGATATGTTGCGGGCATGTGTGTTAGATTTTGGGAAGGACTGGGAGAAGAGTCTTCCTTTATGTGAGTTTGCCTACAACAACAGTTATCACTCCAGTATCGGGATGGCACTGTTCGAGGCTTTGTACGGATGGAAGTGCAAGACCCCGATTTGTTGGGAAGAGATTGGTGTTCGGAGTTTTCATGGACCTTCGATCATCAGTGATACTAGTGAGAAGGTGAAGCAGATCATCGACAGGCTGAAGATTGCAAGAGACCGTCAGAAGAGCTATGCAGATCCCAAGAGGAGAGATTTGGAATTTCAAGGTTGGAGACAAGGTGTTTCTCAAAGTCTCACCGACTAGAGGAACTATGAGGTTCGGTCAGAAAGGGAAATTGGCTCGAAGGTACATTGGACCGTTTGAGATTGACATGCGCGTTGGTGAGGTAGCTTACAGATTGGTACTACCAGCAGAGTTAGCAGGAGTTCATAGAGTTTTTCATATTTCGATGCTGAGAAAGTACGTTCCAGACCCGTCACACGTGCTACATCACGAGCCTTTGGATGTTCAGCCAGATGCCACGTTCGTGGAGAGACCGAAAAAGATAATAGACACGAAAGAGCAGGTGTTGAGGACAAGGACCATTCATTGGGTCAAAGTACAGTGGGAGCATCACAGTCCAAGGGAAGCGACTTGAGAACTCAGAGATCAAGTCGAGGAGAAGTATCCAGAGTTATTGCCAGAGGTGTGTTAGAGATTTGGAGGACCAAATAGCCTAAGCGGGGGGAGGATGTAACATCCCACAGATTAATATCCCATTAATTATAATTAATTGCGTGATTAGTTAGTAAGTGTGTTTAGAGTCTTAGCGAGTCGGGTTTATTGCTTGGACCTCGCGTGCAAAGTCTCGCGTGGTTCGGAGTGCGTTTGGGTAGAGTAAGGGGGGGTGGTTTGCAATTTGAGAGTTTTCAGGGTTTTTTATGAGATTATGAGTTTTTGTGAGTTTGGGTGCATCGGGTAGGTCTCGTCATTTCATGAACTTTAGTCTTCAGTCGCGTTTCGATTCGACGCGTCGAAGAGGCCCAAATAATCACCTTAGCAAACCCAAGGACTAAACTTAATTAGTCCATTTACCTAACCTAATATAAGCCCAACCCATCTTCATTCATTCTCTCTCTTTCTCACTCACTGTTGCTCTCAACTCCTCACTGCCTCCTCACTGCCGACGACCACCGGAGCTCCGACGCCGACGGTGAAGCTTCCAATCCTCTTCCTCTGGCTCTCAAGTTCACAACCATACCCTTTTCTAAGCTTTTCACTTACAACCCATTCAAAGGTAAGCTTCCCAAGCTTTTAGGTCTAACTAATCTTCTTCCTTTGGCTTAGAAATGGTTTAGATAAGCTCACCCCATCCCTTGCATTTCATTTGTAGAGAGGTTTTTGGTTTGGAAACCATTTCCCCCATTTTTGAGCTCAAAGAGGGTTTTCCCCCATATTTCTCTTGGATTTCTTGAGCTCTTCATCTAAGGCAAGTATATATGTTTATATTTATGCTTGATATGTTTGTCTCCCTTGATTTGTATGGAAAAATGATGCTTTAGATGTTAATGATTCATTTGATGCTTTTAGGGTTTGAAACATGATAATTTTGCTATTAGCTTAATGAAATGGATTTATTTATTAATGACTTGATTAGAGTGGTTTGGTTGGATTTAATGGACTTGAAATATGCATGGTTTGGCTGCATATCAGGTTCAAGAAGAGAGGGAATGGGTTTTAGACCCCCTGCACTGCAGAAACAGAACCTGCAGTTCTGTTTCCGCAGTGTACGCGGTCGACCGGCCAAGAGGCGCGGTCGACCGGCGACACAGGGTCAGGTTCCCCTGGAACCTGACCAAATTACTGTTCATCATTTTAATTTACAACTTGCCGGTCGACCGGCCAGTGGCGCGGTTGACCGGGTACACATGGGGAAGGTCGACCGGCCAGTGGCGCGGTCGACCGGGCCCGCTGTGTATGCGGTCGACCGGCCAATGGCCAGGTCGACCGGGCCAACTGGGTTTTTCCTTCTTGGGAGGATTTTCACCCTTTTCTTTGATGACCTTAGGTGGGACTTGGTGACCCCTTTTATGGACTCACTTGACTTATGTGAAGATGTTTTGAACCGACATCTTTCACGGTTAATCTAGTTACATCGGTTTATAATCTATCTCAATCTTGAACGGTACGGGACAACGGGATACCCTTCTTTAAATCTATGCATGAAGATTGTCCGTTCGGGTATCGTGAACCCTAACCCCTTCGTTGACTGAGTATGGTTGTACGATGCTTCGGGATTAACATTATTCTTAGGATTGGATTGTCTATCGCTTTTGATTCAGAATCGTACCGTCTGGTACTATATATAGGCTCCTTAGCTTTGTTTGTTTTCTTGGTTTGTGGATGACATGGAGAACTTAGCTGATGGATTAGGACCCTTTTGATATTTCGTTTGCTAGGAGGCAAGATTGATTGCGCTTGGACCATACACTCTGGTCGAGTCGCCCATGAGCCATTAGACACTACAAGAAATTTGGGGTTTAAGGACGACACAAATTTGTCCCAAAATGTACATATTTCGTCACCGAAACTAATTAAGACGAAAATTTTTCGTCACCCGTTTTGTCGCCAAAGCCTTGTCGCTAAAAGGTCTTGATGACGAAAAAAAAAATTCGTCATTGAAAAAAATAAATTAGTGACGATTTTTTTTGTCTCCAATATACTCTGTTGGGAACATACTTGTAAATAGTTAGTGACAAAATATTTTGTCATTAAAGGAAGCAATTAGAGACAAAAATGTTTCGTCATAAATATAAGAAATAGAGACGAAATAATTTTGTCACATTTAATATAAAGGAAGACGAAAAAAATTTGTCAAAAAAACTACCAGTAGATGACGATTTTTTTTTGTCTCCAATCGACTCTACAAGAACATACTTGTAACTAATTAATGACAAAATATTTTGTCATTAAAGGAAGAAATTAGAGTCAAAAATATTTTGTCATAAATATAAGAAATAGAGACGAAATAATTTTGTCGCGTTTAATATAAAGGAAGACGAAAAAAATTTGTCAAAAAAGCTACTAGTGGATGACGATTTTTTTTTGTCTCCAGTTGACTCTGTGGGAACGTACTTGTAACTAATTAATGACAAAATATTTTATCATTAAAGGAAGAAATTAGAATAAAAAATATTGTCATAAATATAAGAAATAGAGACGAAATAATTTTGTCGCGTTTAATATAAAGGAAGACGAAAAAAATTTGTTAAAGAAAGTACAGTAGATGACGACTTTTTTAATTTTTTTGAAATAAAAATGACTATCTTCGGCCGTCGTGTTTTAATTTTAAAAATTAAAAAAATTTAGTTCTATTTTTCTGAAGAGTGGCTCTTGGTAAATGAAAAAGCAGAGTCATTACAAATGCAATGAAGGCTCTAAAAAAAAACACATATAACATCATTATACATGAAGCACAGATAATAAAAGGAATTGCATTGTGGATATAAGTCATGGAAGCCCTTTTGATAACTCCACTCAACGTGAAATAAAAATAAATGAATCAAATCAATGAGCAATATACAAGTGATGAAAGGTTATTTGTCTTCATATAAGAATAAACAAATCCACACACTTAAAAACATCTGTGAATATAGGAAGGGCTCCTTTCAGCTTTTGTGATGACAACCTCCTTCAAAATGCAGTCTATGTCCATTGATTTGAACTTTTAAATTCACCTGCACATGAAAAAGATGGACACAACTTGCATAAAACCATCACCAACATAGTTTGGACAATTAAAAACACCACGTGCACAACACCAATTCACCACTGCAGATTATAAAAAAAACACAGTCACCAACACAACAATACACCAGTTATGAAAATCAAACACTACTCTTTTGACAAACCTCTCCCAATTCAACACATAGATCAATCAAACATATACAATATATTATGTGCATTCCATGAAGTCTATGATCTCATAGCCATGAAAATCTAGTTTTTAGGAGATTCTTAATGATTAATTTGTTGTTTCTTTTGTTAGCAAGGATCTTTTTGTTCTTTAACACATTGCAGAGGGCTAGTTGACTAGTTAGTATTTGAAGTTGAATGGAAGCAAGATAACTAATAAAAGTTGAACACAGAGAGGTTTTTGTAGTCCAAG
>QPKB01000010.1:8587755-8639096 GCA_003546025.1 Camphora micrantha | reverse complement strand
CTGACTCTCTAGAAAACTTATCAGCACAACTCGTCTAGAAAATCTCTAGAGAAGAATTCTCTTAATTAAATCTTTAACTCAAAAACTTGAGAGGTAAGGTGTCACTTCAGAATAGCCCATTGAGTCATTTAAATAGCTTTTAGAATGTGCTTAAGGTTGCCTAACTTGATTAGGACTAAAACAAGCAGTTTGGGCACAATTAGAATTAATGTTCTAATTTTCGTAGGACTCTGCCACCTTGTCCACCTATGCGGACATTCCATCTGCTCGAGCAGATGAGGTTCTGTTTCAGCGCAAAAAGGCTTTTATCAGGCGTCTGGCTATTCTGACTCATGGTCACTCGAGCTCAAGAATTTGGTCACTCTAGTGGATACCGTCATGGATGATCTGGAATCTCAACACTTCTAATTTCTTCCTGCTTTCTTCTTCTAAATCTATTAGACTTACTATTCTCCCATCAACATACTTCTAATTTCGTCTGATCTCCCATCTTCTTTGAGTCCTTCCAGTCTTCTATCTTTAGAGTCATTTTTTAAAAATAATAATTACAACTCAATGGACCCAGAGTTTTATCCAACCCATGAATTAGCCAATAAACAAAAACCTAACATCATCCTCCTTCCTCCAACATATTCCACCTCTACCAACGATCCCCTTACCCATCTTTTCCTCTCTTCTTTTTTTCATTTTTTTTTTCTTTATTCTCCTTCCATTCTTGCTCTCTCCAACCTACCTTTTTCAGCATCTTTTTCTAGTGCACAAATACTCCCCATCTCCAAACCATCTTTTCCCAGCACATCATCTCATCTTATCTTATTTCCTTTGCATCCCTCTTTCCCACCAATCCAACTCACACCACCTAAACCAGCCCCATACCTCCAACCTAGACCCATCTCTAGATGTTTTTTTTTTTTTTTTTCCTTGAATCCAACTTGGACGGCGATATTGCTACATAACTATGAAGAAGAAGAAACTAGCAAGGATATCCTCGTGTGTGAGAGTAAGCGGGATATAGCCTCTCATCAAAACAATATAAAAAAAAAAGGGGCCGTGAGACCACTATGGTAGATACATATCTTCGGGATTTTTTCAGTAAAATCTTGAACTTTGTATTCATGATTTTTTTTTTTTTTTTAATAATGTCCATACAAAAACGCTGTGGGGGGGTTATTTAGGCTTAGCAAAAAGTACCAATGCATCTTGGTCTCGGCCAGAGGCTCCACCTCGGCCACCCCTCGGCCAAGAGCTCTACCTCGGCCATAAGCTCCATCTCGGCCAGAAGCTCCACATTGGCTGTACCGCCAGGGTGCTTACCAAGAGGGGACCACTTCGGCAGCAGGGCCAGACATCCCATCTCGGCATGCCAGAGAGTCCAAATGACATCCCATTCTCGGTCGGCACTGGCTCGGTACCTCAGTAATTGAAATCGGTACCTCAGCATGAGATCGGTACTTCATCTGAGCTCGGTAACGGTACCAGCTCAGCCAGGCATCCCATATCGGACAGGTGTTCCGCCCCGACAGTAGCACCTGAGCTCGGCAACAGTGTCATAATGCTCATTAAAGCAAAGCACGGCACGCCATCCCTCTATAGAGACTCAGCCACGTTACGGAACGTGTTGAGTACTGATGGTAGGCATTGGGCAGAGAGCTGTGGTTGTGTCTATGTCAAGCCACCAGTGTCAGAGCCACCTATACCACTGATGGGACTCCCCATCACCAAGAGTCAACTCTCCTCTCTATAAAGACAAGGAGCAAGCTCCATAACTGGGGCAGGAAAAAAACGGTGAACACATTCAGTCTCTCCCTCTCTCTTTCTCTCTCCATCCTTTGCTTAGTTGCAAAACTAACTTAGGCATCGGAGGGCCTTGCGCTGACAGCAACCAGGGTCTTCTGACCTTCTCTTCTCTCCCCCTTCCAGGTTTTCCGGCGTGTAGTTTTCCCTAAAAGAAGTTCATCATCTATCTAAGTGGGTGTGAGATTTTTACCACTTACAAACCCAATTAGCAAATATCCTGATATTTTCCTGATACGATAATCCCTCGAGAATGCTATTCATGACAATGTCTCATCCTCCACATTGTCGTTTACTTGCCAAAAATCCAAACCGCTCCAAACAAATGCCTTAACCTTTATGACCCCAAATTTCACCCCCATAAGATGGCGCAACCGCAAGATTGAGTGTTTGATAAAATATGTGATTAATGAATATCTAGAAGTTGCATTAATCATATTTTTAATCAAAAAGGTCAATTTTGTGATGAGACCAATCCCCAACTCCTTCTAAGCTAAAATTTTGGAGACACCCATTTTGCTGGCAGGTCAGTTTATTTTGAGCGGGTCCGATTTATTAATGGGTAGGCTTGGAGTTCCACTCCTTTGTGAAAGCCCCAGCGGATCCAGATTCCTTATCCAACGCCACACAACCTGCAAAATGGTTGATGAGCAACAGAAAACGAGAACTGGAATATGTTGACGGAGTGAGAGAAGGAGAGCTTGAAAAGCGTGTTCCTATACTACTTCCTTTTTACTGCACATCTATGTTTTCCTACGCCTGCATTCCTCTCTCAGTCTCTTCTTCTTCTACTACTACTTCTCCTTATGTTCTTCTATTTTCCGATTGTCTTCCTTCCTCTTCCATCTCTCTTTCCTCACCCAAAAAGAAGAGAAGATGCTGCTCTCTGAATCTAAAAGCTGGGTCTTATGAAGGAAACCCCCCTAATGGTTCTCTGGTAATTACTTCTTATCTTCTGAGTTCATTGATACTTTTTCTCTGTCATGGAATGTATGTGGTCTGTTATCTTTTTCTTCTGTTGTTTGGGCTTTTGTAAGCTTGTTTTGTATTGCAATTCAAGAACAAGTAATGTTTTGAAATGAATCTACGGTTTTAGGATTCCATGAGAATAATTCTCAATTAAGAAACATATAGGCCGCCTGTTTGTTGATCGTATTAAATTCTTAGGAATTATAAGAAATGCGTTCCTTTCCAAGGGGGGCTGAAATTGAAGGGGTAAATGTGAAAAAATCACGAAGGGCCTCCAAATAACATCCACTTTGGGAGGAGATGGCATCACCCAGATAAATTAAATCATAGGAAAGTGATGTATTGATTTCCCATCTATTTCTCTACCTTATATCTTTTATTCCTCACCTTTTTAATGTTCCTTCATTAGAGTCTACTTTACCATGAATTCCTAGGAATGTCTGATACTAGGAAGGCAAATGGGTGGGTTTCATAAAAAAAGCCTCAAAAGAGGCGAGTGGTAAAGATTCTAAGGTAGAGATGTAGATGAGACCATCACTTTCCTAGTACTTAATTTACTAGAGAAATGGGTGGGTAATCATTTCCCATCAACAAGGATTATGTCATGACCCATTTAGATCTTCACCTTTAATCCTTCACTTCTTGCCTCTTTCAAAATAAGGTGTTGCTTAGAAATCATAGGAATTCAATTCCTGTTAAACAATTGGGCCATAAATTTGGGGCCTTTTTAATGTTTATTAGCCCACTGTGGTTCCACATCGAAACCTTTACCTCCTATCCTACCCTGTGAATTGCATGTATTGAGATTGTGCCCCATGTTAGAGTTAGTACTTATGCTTTCTGCAGGTAGTTCTTAGTTGACTTTTCATCTATTACTACGATTCATTTGAATTCTATTATCTATTGTTTTGAATAAACAGCTGAAAATATTAGATATTTATTACTATGTTAAAATGAGTTGTAAACCCAAAACTATCAAGAAATCAACTCACTACAAACACAGTGTATAAATTACAATTTGATAGCTGGATGGGATGCAAAATTTGCATTATCAACTGAAGGGCTTATGAAACATGTGATGAATGTCAAGTTTGGCCATTTCTAAATGATGAGAGAGGGCAGGGTTTAGATAGGGGGTGGTTAATTAAACTTACACTAGAAAAACAATTAAAGTTGGGGCCTTTAATGACTATTGGCCCACTTCTAATGCATATTCCATCCCATCATACTCCTGTGACTTTGATGCATTGAGGTGGGCCCCATGACAATCGCCACAGTTTGCGCTCTTGTCTTTTGTGACCAATTCTCATCCAAATTCCTCTATTTCTATCATTTTGAATTCTATTACCTATTGTCTGCAAATCAACATCTTTATGCATCACAATTGGAAGATAGTTAGATTCCTTTTTTCTTTTTGTTGTGTCAAAATTGCTCGTCAGGCGAAAACTACTAAAAAACCAACATATTATTAACACTACGTATTAGCACATGTGTTTGTGTATGTATGTATGTTTATATATATTTCAATTTATACCCAGCATTTCTAGCCATATGCCTAGCGCCTTGGCATTTATGTGGGCAGCGGGCATCATTAACTACCTTCTTGGTTGTATCAGTTATCACTAAATCTTATGAGCCTTTCTTGGTCTGCTTGCTAGTTGGCAAGGGACAGCACGCCCTTGAGGAGATGCAGGGTAGCTAGGTTCAAGCCCATTTGGATCAGAGAGATATCATCTAGGAGCGCCTTAAGAATTACGTTAGATAGGGTAGAATAAGATGATCACAGAAAAGGAACAAAGAAAAACAAAAGAAAGGTTCTTTCAACCTTCTTATAGATTCCAGGAGAAGAAGTTAACCTCTCGGAGAAGTCAATGAGTTTGCTTCTTGTTAAGAATCCTCATTGTATCTATTATTAGCTGTACTAGATAGACTAGGATCTACAATCAATTAGTTTGTATCTATAGAGTTACTGCTTTCCTAGATTAATTTATTCTCGATCCAAAACTTTAGGATCTGAGATCTGTACATTGCCTATTTATGCCCATTGATTGGAAGAGAAAGGTATTGAAGCTTTTCCTCCTCAAACCTCTTGTTCTCTGTTCTATTATTTTCTAGTTGGTATCAGAGCCAAACATCCATGTCACCCGTACCATATCACCATCACTTGAACCCTTATCTATTCTCTGCACCATGGCCAACGGCAACCTTGAATCCTCATCTATACTCGGGTCATCCACACCAGTTATACATGTTCAATCAGAAAACTCTGGTTTCAAAGCCGGCATCACCCTTACCGAAGTCAACTATGATGTATGGTCCCAAATCTTGGAGATGCATATTGCAGGACGTGAGAAGCTTGAGTATATTATCGGCACAACACCCCAACCAAAGGTTACTGATGCTTCCTATGCGAAGTTATGCAGAAAATCAAAACGTAAAGGGATGGTTGCTAATGTCTATGTCACCAGAGATTATGAAGCGCTATCTCCGATTGCGCACCACACGTGAAATTTGGAATGCTCTTGCCAAAGCTTTCTATGATGGATCAGATGAATCACAAATCTTTGCATTGAATCAGAGAGCGTTTTCTACCAAGAAGGTCAGTCGCCCTCTCTCAACCTATTATGGTGAGCTTGTAGAAATTCCAAGAGCTAGACCATCGTGATAGGATTGTAATGAAAGATCCAGATGATGTTATTGCATATCAAAAATCAGTTGAACGATTGCGTGTGCATATCTTCCTGAATGGGCTTGATGCAGAATTTGAACAACTCCGAGGTGAGATTCTCAGGAAGGACCCAGTACTGGATTTTGAAGAAACCTATGCCTATGTACATCGTGATGCTATTCGCAGAATGATGCTGAATGGAGAACCCGATCACCCGGAGTCATCTGCCATGACGGCTCGCAGGTCCCAGCCTCAACAATGGCGAACTAATCTGAAACCAGAGCGAGCATCTGGCCCACCAAATCATACTGCTGACCAAAATCAGTCATCTGGATCACAGAATCGCAGCTATGAAATAGGAGCTGCACGACTAGAACGTTTGTGTACTCATTGTGGTGGAACTGGACATACTAAGTCACGGTGCTATGAGCTGATTGGGTATCCAGAATGGTGGGATCCTGCCAAGGCACCCAACAAAGGGAATTCAAAGCCAAATCCCCATGCGTCTGTTGCTGTGGCCGAACCTTTTAACAATACTCCTGAGGAAGCCTCATATTTGATTGCTACTTCAGGTAACCTTGGTAAAGCTCTTAATGCTTCTGCATCTAATAATAATAGCGCATGGATAATTGATTCTGGTGCTACAGATCACATGACCTTTGAAGTTAACCATATTCAGTCTATGAAACCATCCAAACAACCTATAGTGTCCACAGCCAATGGTACTCCTTCTCCTGTGATTGGAGAAGGTTCAATTACTCTTACAAAAGACTTGAGATTATGTTCTGGTTGTTCCTTCCCTTAACCATAACTTGTTGTCTATTGCTCAAATAACTTGTGCTTTGCATTGTATTGTGATTTTTTGGCCTAACCTTTGTGTTTTTAAGGACATCCAGACTCGGAGGACAATTGGTTATGGTACTAGAAGGGGGAAGCTCTATCATCTTGATCTGACACCGGCAAGTTCAAATCAGTTGGCTCAAGTTTTCACAGTTGATAGGCCTAAAAAAATTCAGAATTCAGAAATTTGGTTGTGGCACAGGCGCTTAGGCCATGCTTATTTTTGATATTTAAAGAAACTATATCCAAAGTTGTTTTCTCAGTTGACTGATTCAGATTTCAAGTGTGACATTTGTGAGCTGGCTAAAAGCCATCTTGTTTCATTTCCAATAAGAATGAATAAAAGTCCAGTCCCATTTATGGTTGTTCACTCTGATGTACGGGGTCCAGCAAAGACTTCTTCTTTGAATGGTGCACGTTGGTTTGTCTCATTTATTGATGATCATACTCGTATGACTTGGGTTTGTTTAATGAAATCAAAAAAATGAAGTTAGTTCTCTGTTTCAAAAGTTTTACAGAATGATAGCCACTCAGTATCAATCTCATATACGGGTTCTCCGCACTGATAATGGTGGAGAATTTGTTAATCAGGACTTGAAACAATATCTGAATTTACATGGCATTGTTCATCAGACGACTTGCCCCTACTCCCCTCAACAAAATGGGGTTGCAGAACGCAAGAATCGTCATCTTCTTGAAGTTGTACGTGCTTCCTTGTTTGGGGCTCACATGCCCACCAGTTACTGGGGCGAAGCCATCACAGTTGCAGCCTACCTCATCAATCGTGTACCTTCCAGTTCATTACAGTTCCAGACTCCCTTCAACGTTCTTCATGAGGCTATGAGTGCTCCTACGGTGCCAAATCTGTCACCTAGAGTATTTGGGTGTGTAGCCTTTGTACATCTTCACAAACCCTTGAGAAATAAGTTGGAACCCTGAGCTCTTCGGTGTGTATTTGTTGGCTATGCCTCGCATCAAAAAGGCTATCGGTGTTATCACCCCCCCTCTCAAAAGATATATGTTACACTTGATGTTATCTTTCACGAGGATGAGATGTATTACTCTATCCCCGAGTCTCCACTTCAGGGGGAGAGTAGGTATGAAGAATCGCAGACTTTGAATCACTCCCTGGACATCTTGGACTCTATGAGTGGTGGTAACTTAGATAACAGTGGAGAATGCCCAGATGAGGCAAACGGGCGCATTCAGGAGGATGAGAATAGTCAGGATCTGATATAAGTGGTACCGCCAGTATCTCCATCATCACCTACAATGCCAGCGTCACCTACACTGGTATCACCAGTATCTCAGTCACCGCAAGTGCCAACTTTCCCCATTCAATCTGTACCGTTTAACCAATTGCTCTCTGAAGCCGATTCCATTTCTGAGTCTCAGGTAAATTCTGAACCTCCCGATTCCATTTCTGAGTCTCAGGTAAATTATGAACCTCACTTAAAAGTGCTACCTGATCGAGTCACAAGAGGAATACCTAGAGTAAATTATGAGCCTGTTCTTAACTCCAAAACTAAGTATCCCATGAGTAACTTTGTGTCTTACCATAGACTGTCAAAGGAATGTGAATCTTTTGTGAATCAATTATTTGCTGTATCTATTCCTAATAGTGTGCAAGAGGCCTTGAGAGATACTAGGTGGAGGGAAGCAATGAACGAAGAAATGAAGTCCCTCCAAAAGAACTCAACATCGGAAGTTGGTGATTTACCTAAAGGGAAGACACCCGTTGGATGCAGGTGGGTCTTTACTTTAAATACAAAGCTGATGGAACGATCGAACGATTCAAAGCCAGACTGGTTGCCAAAAGGTATACTCAAACTTACGGAATTGATTATGTGGAGACATTCGCACCAGTGGCCAAAATTAATACTGTTCGTATTCTGCTATCACTGGCTGTGAATCTTGACTGGCTATTGCACCAGTTTGATGTGAAGAATGCATTTCTGCATGGAGATCTCCAAGAAGAAGTATATATGGAGTTGCCTCCTGGATGTAACATGCAGATTGAAGGAAGCAAACAGGTTTGCAAATTGAAGAAGTCCCTGTATGGTTTGAAGCAATCCCTTAGAGCTTGGTTTGGAAGGTTCACGACTTCTATGAAGGCATTTAGATACAGGCAAAGTAACTCGGATCATACTCTCTTCTTAAAGCATAATAAAGGAAAGATCACTGCTCTTATTGTGTATGTTGATGATATGATAGTGACTGGAAATGATCCAGAAGAAAAGAAGGCATTGCAAGATCATCTTGCTCGTGAGTTCAAAATGAAAGATCTTGGTCCGTTGAAGTACTTCCTAGGAATTGAAGTGTTAAGATCCAAGAAAGGTATTTTCTTGTCTCAGCAGAAATATACCTTAGATCTGTTGAATGAAACTGGTATGTCAGCTTGCAGTCCGGTTAGCACTCCTATGGAAGAAAAACTGAAGCTAGGTATGTATCCAAATCAAGTTCCTGCTAACAAGGAACGCTATCAGAGACTAGTGGGGAGATTAATGTATCTTGCACATACTAGGCCTGATTTGGCTTATTGCTAAGCGTTGTCAGTCAATTCATGCACTCCCCAAGCGAAGAACATATGAATGCTATCACTCGTATTCTGTGCTACTTGAAGTCGTCCCCTGGGAAGGGGATTATGTTTACAAAAGGAGACAACTTGGATATTGAAGGTTACACCGATGTTGATTGGGCTGGGTCAATCGATGATAGACGTTCTACATCCGGGTATTTCACATTGGTAGGTGGGAATCTAGTTACTTGGCGAAGTAACAAACAGAAGGTAGTAGCTAGATCTAGTGCTGAGGCTGAATATAGGGGAATGGCCCAAGGAGTATGCGAATTACTGTGGATCAGAAATCTAATGCGAGATTTACATATTAAGCAGGCCAGTCCTATGAGGTTATATTGTGATAATAAGGCAGCATGTGATATTGCCCATAATCCAGTTCAACATGATTGAACTAAACATGTTGAGATTGATAGGCACTTTATCAACGATAAATTGGAAAAAAAAAAAAAAAAAATTATTGAAGTGCCTCATGTTCGATCTCAAGACCAGCTTGCTCATGTGCTCACCAAGGCAGTGTCAAGTCAAGCGTTTAATAGTTGTCTCAACAAGTTGGGCATGAGCGACATCTATGCACCAACTTGAGGGGGAGTGTTAAGAATCCTCAATGTATCTATTATTACCTGTACAAGATAGACTAGGATCTGCAATCAATTAGTTTGTATCTATAGAGTTTCTGCTTTCCTAGATTAATTTATTCTCGATCCAATTCTTTAGGATCTGAGATCTGTACATCGGCTATTTATGCCCATTGATTGGAAGAGAAAGGTATTGAAGCTTTTCCTCCCCAAACCTCTTGTTCTCTGTTCTATTATTTTCTAGTCTTGTAAATTAACCTTATTGATCTGACGATCTCATATTCCATCTTAAATTCTTAATGGTGAATGTCACCTCAATTCTATCTATCGGTGAATATCACTGCAATGTGATATCTGGCCAATGATCTGATATGTACCTTGATGAGAAATGGGTACCAAGCATGCATATTTTCTCAACAGCTTCATGACTTGTACCAGTGTCAACAACATGAACAAGGTGATATCTAAGATTTGCTCATTCTTTCTCATGGCCGTTCAGCCCGATACAGAAATCTATCCTATTAGAGAAGTATTCTCACGAGTTTACATTGGTCTACGCATCAAAAGAATTAGGTACAGACTACAAAATGAACAAATCTGACTAGATATTATCACAATTGTGAAGCTTTTCATTTGTATGAAGTGATTGAATCACTTACATTATCTTCTAATATGGGAGCAATACATTGCACATTGGACAAAATTAATCTTCTAGACACATAGAATAAGCCCCTACTGCAAACTTAGGATTCCAACACTCAAGCTGGAGAGTATATATATTATATAATGTATCAATCATACCTAGCTTGACAGGTAGATTGCAGAAACTATTTACTCTAAGAGCATTGTAGACAGATGTACAAGTTGTTAACCTCATCTCATGAATGTGGGACAAACTTTTAAAAGTTTTTCTTTCTTTGGTGAAGTGACAAGCAGCGTCTCTGTGCTCTCTTGGTTCCTGACCTGCTAGATTCTTTGAAATATTCAATGCTGCATGAGAATCACCATATGGTAACATCTTTCTTAAAAGTGGAGAGCCCATTTTCCCTCTCTCTCTCTCTCTCTCTCTCTCTCTCTCTCTCTGCTTTGCATACTGCATTCATTTATGTTCTTTTGTATGGCTGATGGAATTAACTCTGTACTAAATCATACATTCACAGACGATCCATGTCCCAAATCAGAGTGAGCAATCTTTTGGCAATCTTTTCTTACAAGGGGATGTGATGAATTTGGAATTGGTTCTGGCAACTCTGGATTCATTGTCAGAAAATGGAGATAAACTTGATCCCAGATTTTATAAGTCTGTTATTTCTCTCTGTATATCAAAAGGAGCTCTGGAAGATGGGATTCAGTTGCACTCCCACATAGTAAAGATCGGCCATCAACCTGACATATTCTTAGAAAACCAGTTCCTTAATCTATATTTGAAATGTGGGGACATAGGTTTAGCTCTCAATCTGTTCAATGGAATGTGCCGGAGAAACACTGTTTCTTGGAATGTCATGATTGCGGGTTATTGCTCAAATGGATGGTTTCTCGAAGGCCTACATCTTTTTCGAATGATGTTAGTTGAGGGCATGTTACCAGATCAGTTGACTTACTTGAGTGCTTTAAAGGCGTCTGTTGGGTCTGGTGATCCCAAACATGGGCAACAGATTCACAGCCATTTGATAAAAACAGGGCTCCTCACATCCGTTCGAGTTGGAAATGCACTGATTAGCATGTATGCAAAATTGAGCAATCTTGAAGATGCTGAAATTATGTACAGGAACATGGTTGAGCAAGATGTGGTCTCATGGAATTCTATTATCACTGCAAATGCTCAAAATGGGTGCAACTACCGAGCTCTCACCTTGTTTGTGGAGATGAAGAAAGAAGGTTTAAGTGCTGATGAATTTACATTTGGGGGTGTTCTCAAGACGAGAGATTTAATGGAAGTCAAACAGCTTCATGCTCAAATCATCAAAAGCAGGTTGGAGGACAATGTCTTTGTTGGGAGTGCTCTTCTAGATGCCTATGCAAAATGTGAGATTATCCAAGATGCATACCTCATTTTCAATAAGATGTCAAGCCGGAACATCGTCACCTGGAATACCATGATTTCTGTATGCGTAGAAAACGATCAAGTAGACAAGAGTTTGCAACTTTTTATGCAAATGGGTGAGCAAGGTATTTTTCCAGATGAGTACAGCATATCAAGTTTGTTCAAGGCAATTGCAACCCATTCTAAAATAGAGGAAGGAAAGCAGCTGCATGCTCTCGCGATTAAAGTTGGGTTGCATACAGATGCATTGGTAGGGAACACCATAATTACCATGCATTCCAAACACAAAAATGTTTGTGACTGTCAAAAAGCTTTTGAAAGCATTTCTGAGCTTGATTGTATCTCTTGGAATGCCATGATCCAAATGTATGTTGAGAATGAGCAATTTGAACAGGCTCTAACTTTGTTTAATGAAATGAAGTATTCAGGATTCGATCATGACGAATTTAGCTTTGTTAGTGTATTAGCTGCTTGTACATCACTCTCTTGGCCCAGAATGGGAAAAGCAGTTCATGGGAACTTGATCAAGATGGGTCTAGTACCAGATGCCTTTGTAGGTAGTTCCCTTATTGATATGTATGCAAAATTTGGGGTCATATCAGATGCTAAACAGGTGTTTAACAAAGTTGAGCATAGAGATTTGATTGCATGGAATTCAATGATTGTGGGTTTCGTACAGAACGACAATGGGAATGCGGCTCTGAAACTCCTCTCTTCAATGTGGGAAGAGAATGTAGAACCGGATAATTTCACATTCGCTGGTGTTCTTGCTGGGTGTGCTGATATCACAGCAATACAACAAGGCAGACAACTCCATGCAATGGTTTTGAAGTCAAGGATACCTGCCGATACTGCTGTGGCCAATTCTCTGATAACAATGTATGCTAGCGTGGGGAGCATAAAGGAAGCTGAAAAAGTTTTCTCAAAGCTCATGGCAAAGAATGTGGTCTCTTGGACAGCAATGGTTGGAGGGTATGCACAGAATGGATATGCCAAAGAAGCTTTTGAACTATTTGAGAAAATGAAGAACTTTCAAGTGAAGCCAAATGGAATAACATTTGTTGCATTATTAACAGCATGTAGCCATGCGGGGCTGACCGAGCAAGCCAAAATGTTTTTTCATATGATGGAGTTTGAATATCAGATTACACCTGACGTTGAGCATTACGCCTGCATGGTGGATGTCTTAGGCCGGGCTGGAAGGTTGAAGGAAGCAGAAGAATTAATAAACAAGATGCCACATGAGCCTAATGCTTTGGTGTGGCGAATGCTTCTTGGCGCCTCCAGGATACATGGTGATTTAGATAGAGGGAAAAGGTCAACAGAAAAGATACTGGCTCTAGAACCTGGAGACTCTGCAGCTTATGTGCTACTTTCTAACTTATACGCAGCTCAAGGAAACTGGGAGGGTGCTGTGGGGATTAGGAGATTGATGAGAGAGAATGGGGTGAGGAAAGAACCAGGAAAGAGTTGGATTGAAGTTCAGAATCAAGTACATCAGTTTATGGCAGGGGATTTTTCGCATCCACAAGCCAATCAGATATGCTCAAAGTTGAGCGAGTTATTGGTAAAAATGAAGGTAGCGGGATATATTCCTCAAATTGATTCTTATTTTCATGACATAGGAGAAGAAACTACTTAGGACTAATTTGTTATCAAAATTAAAGATTGCTTTGTCCTCAAAGAGGCTAAATTTTCAAGAGTGCTCCCCTTTATTAGATAAGATAAAAAAGAGGGGGTTAGGGTGGAAGTCAAAGGTCCCTTTATATGCTGGGTGAGCGGAGTTAATCAGGTGCACTTTATCTACTTTGCACATTTACTGGGCTTCTACTTATTTCCTCCAAAATCTGTTCTTCATTCTATTGGTCGCTGCAACATTAAAAGACTTCTTTTGGAATGCTGTAGATTTGGTTTGGTTTAAAGTTTGTATTACAAACCACTCCCTTTGTGCTTGGATGATTTTTAAGTGGTGCCTTGAAACCAAGGATTTTCTTCTTCGCATAAATGTCAGTTGTGACTCTTGTTGTGTTTTGTGTGGCTGCGTGTGGGAGACAGCTGAGCATATTTTACTCCATTGCCCCCCACTCCAAGGAGATTTGGGGTGTTCTTCTACACAAATCACTATTGCAGCCGGTATTTTGTGCTTTACCCACTGAAATGATTGAGTCCATTCTGTCTCGAGTGGATGCAAATTGTAAGGACTTGGAAAGCTCTAGGCAAATTGATCTTCTCTGCATTGCATGGAATTGTGGTGAGAACTGAAAAAACACATTTTTTCTAATACATCCGAAGGGTCAGCTCAGGTGCTACATGACATTACTATTTAGCTTTATAGTAGAATTGTGACAGTTGTCTACTCGCGGTTGATGTTTCTGGTCATACAAAGAGCTGGCAGTCTTCGTCCTCTTTCTCCTCCTACTAAGCTATTACCTTTTGAGTGCCCAACACATGGTGACTGAAGATTTTCCATTGCCCATATACATCCCCTCTTAAGTGGTTCATTATGGTCTTATAGAGGTTGAGCTGGAGCCAGGGGTCACGACTTTGAGCTCATAACTTTTATCAGGAAGCTTCATCTCTATGCCATATGATTCCATTGCATACTCCTGTCAGGTGCTTTGGGCCGTTCTGTTCTCTATTACGGGTAGTGAAATTTCCTACTAAGCATGGGTCAATCAGTTTCAAGTCAGTAAATTTGGCAGTTTCATGAAGCAGTATCTTGAGGCATGCATAACAAATCATGCTTTGGAGATTAGTAAGTGACTCAAGTGCATATGCATTGCGCCACCAAACTAGGAAGGTCCCTATGTAATTATGTATATCCTGGAAATGTATATAAACTAGTAAATGCAGAAGGAGAAGAACTCCCCAATCCTTGGAATACTATGTACTTGAGAAAGTATGTAACATAATTCCCTTACCTGTTTTAAGCATTCAACTCCTGTTTGTTTTGTTGTACCTATTTCCATTCTTTTGATATAGTTAAAAATGGAATTTCAAAACTTCTTGCTTGAATCCCACATGCTTGCTCCTTATCACCTGACAAGTAGAAAGCACGGACTCATCACACACTTTTAACATGGCTAAGTGTTGTAGATTGGAAAAATCTCGTGAAGGATGATACTGAACGGACATACCAGTGATGATTTAGGACTATGGAATCTCATTCAGTCTATCGTCATGCTGCAGAGATACCAACAAAGTGCCTAAAGTTTGGCCAAAGGCCACAAGTGAAAATAAAAGAGAAGAAAAGAAACACCAGTGAAAATAAAAGAGAAGAAAACAATGAGTGATAAAAGAAAGAAAAATAAAAAAAGGTAAAGAAAAGAAAAATCAAACGAAAAGTAAAAGAAAAGAACAAGGAAATCACTAGTCCTAAGAATTGAGAATTATAAGTAAAATGGGTATGTTAGCTGACTATGTCTGTTGAATATCATCCCCGTCCGAAATGTAGAGATTGATACAAGGATTGAGCTATTTGGATGATCTTGGTTGTCTCTTCCCCAATCCCCATTAAGAACAAAGAAGATCCGGGTTCGAGGATGGTATCAGTTCCGAGATGATAAAATCATAATATTTCCCTGACGCAACACTTGTTAACATGACAATCCTGAATTTTGCAAGCTCGCATTATCACTCCCTTACACAAATTTCTAAGAATGAGCACCATAAAATATATTTTGACTCAATCTTGGGAATAGAGTAGGTGCAAAGAAACATTGAAGTTTGAGGATTAAAATGGATAAGTGAATTATGTAACTTTCATTGTAATCGTAGAGTCAGTCCCCTTTTGTACTTTCACTAATTTAAATCCCAACCAGTATATAAACCCCAATTACATTGGGAATTTTATTTTATTTTTTAACGAACTTCCCAAGTTATGGTTAAGTTTCTCTTGCATTCACTAGACACCATTTGCACCTCACCAATTCACACACATGAACACCTCGTGCATTGTTTAGTACTAATTGCTTTAAGGCGTGTTTGGCAATTAACTAGTTAAAGTAAAGTAAAATGAATCCAGACAAGAAATGACAAGGGGTTATATCAAACTACACAATTTCAAAATTTCCTCCGAAGTTTTCAAAAAAAGTCAAAAAAGCAACCTGTCTCCACTAAAAGACAAAAAAGTTCCACTTTTCTATACAAAAAGTAAAAACGATTCCATACCAAACAAATAAAAACAAAACACCATAATAACACCTTATATTTTATTCTCTCTTGATTTGATGCTTCACCTCACCATACTTCAATTCACCATACATCCAAACAAGCCCTTAGGGTTTTGTAGGATATTCCTCCGCTAAGGTGTCCATTTCCGATTTTTTCAAAGCAAAAGCTTAAATGCTATTTGGCCTCTTGACATATAAAGAAAGAATATTTGGAATTTCGATGCAGGGGACCTAAAAATAGTACACTATTCTTGTGTTTCTCTCAAGACTGCAGGAAACCAAACCCTGGTTGCATCCATGTCACCTCATAAATTGGGGCATTTTTTTATTCGGGTAAAACTCATGCATAACTCTTTATTTGAAGTGATTATGTTTGATTGCTAATATGCTCTCTCTCTCTCTCTCTCTCTCTCTCTCTCCAATTGATCTCTGTTTTCAAATTGAATGATAACTATAGGTTAGTGGACACTTGAGATTCAGAGCTGAATATAATAAAACCTAGATACGCTCAGTTAGACTAACACTTAGACCCCATCTCAACTGATCTAATATACTCAACAAACTTAAAATAATCAAAATGTCTAACATAAAACCCTTTCATGATCCTACCAAAATCCTAAAATGCAATCATAACCAACTCAACACGAGTACCATCACGAAAGCCATAAAACTAGCCCTAGAACTAATTTTACAAGTCCCAAGAAAATCTTAGAAATTTTTTGACAAATTCTCCCCTGTTTTTAGGACCTCTAAAAACAATCTGGTACATCAAATGAACACCACCACCCTCCCCACCCAACACCCCGTTTCCCCTTGAAACTTAGATATTATCAAAGCATTATCAACCATTGCATTTCTAATAACACAATCAATCAAATCTATCAAATATCACCAAGATATATACAAATTTACAAAACAATCATAGTGTTCAAATGTACATCCCACAAATCTACCAATCATAAAGTGAATCACCGGGGAGGAAGAGGAGGTCCCATCTTCTGCACAGAGGAAGCTGCACTATGTTCCTGGTGGAAGGAAATGGAAGCCAAGCTCAATACTATCCTGCCCATGTCTTTCACCTTCTCCCTGTATCTCCTGCAGGCTGCAAGTTTGGCCTCTTAACGCCCTTTTATGCTCCTTCACATTACATTTTGCTCCGTGGCATGGCTTGCATTTGCCAAGCAAAGCTCTTCCTTAGCATGATGCAATTAACTTCTCCATCAGCTCTACGTTCGCCTTCCACAGCCTTTAAATCTCTAGAGTATATTGATCGGTAGAGACAAGCTAGATGCTTGAAATCATAAATACAAAACCAAATCAATCCTAAGATTGAAGCTTAATTAAATGGAAGTAAAAATAAAAGATCAAAAACACATAAAACTTACAAATGTAAATAACAATGAGAACAGATATTGATGATGCCAAAAAAGAGTATTCGGGCACCACCGGTCAAGTGTAAGAAAATTAATGTGAGAAATAGAGAGAGAAAATAACAGAGAGAGGTTTATAGTGGTTCGGTCCAATGTGACCTACGTCCACTTTAAGGTGAAGATTGTATTTATCAAGTGTGTAGCGATTACAGATGGAAAGATGGTGGTAAAGATTGATTGGAATCGCTTGCCCCTCAGTGTGGGTGGGGCTCTTGTTTTATAGTCGTCCCCTAACAGATGGGGAGACTCTTCAGCAGCGGACGCTACCTTTTGGCGGAGTCTCCGAACCGCCCTCAAGTGACGAGGCAGATAAGATATCCTCCGCAAGACTTTGGTAAAAGCAGGTTAGAGGCAACGACGCTCTGACTTCGTACTTCGTGGATTCGGACCCGGACCTACCCATGACGAGTGGATCTGGACCTGGGCTCGATACGGACTCGGGTCATTTAGACCTGACCTAACATCATGAACTGAATCTCTTGGACTTGACCTGTCATCACGGTTTGGGCCTGACCCGTCATTGTAGACTGAGTCATTTGGGTCTGACCATTGGGGGAGACTTCATCTTTTCTGGCCATTTTACAGCGGGGGTCATCTTGTATTTGGAATAAGATGTGTCCCACTGAGGCATTGAGAGGGGTGAAGGCTTGTCTGTCTCTCTGAGGAGCCGGACCAAGCCTCTCTCTGACAGGTACCCTCTCTGTTCTGCTTCGCTTATTGCTGTTCTCCTTTCTATCGTCTCTTTCTCGCTCCTTCCCCTTGCCCTCCGGTATGGAGGACTCTCCTCGCCTTGCCCTGGTGATGTCTTCAGCATTCATGTACTTCTGGGCTTTCGCCAGCAGCTCCGGAAAGCTCTTTGGCGGGCGCTTCATCACCGAAAAAAGGAAGCTCGACGAGCGAAGGCCTCCCAGGAAAGCTGTCATGGAGACCTTGTCATCGGGCTCTTCAACTTGGAGTACCTCCTCGTTAAAACGAGTGAGGTAACTCCTGAGGCTTTCATTTTTGTCCTGCTTTATGCTAAGCAGGTGTGTGGCGGGCTTCTGGTGGCGGCGTCCTCCTATAAAGTGTGAGATGAACGATCTGCTTAGCTCTGCAAAGGTGGAGATGGAGGATGGGGCGAGGTTGGCAAACCATTGCCGAGCAGAACCCTTCAACGTAGTCGGGAATGCTCTGCACATTATCTCGTCCGGAACATTATGCAATTGCATTTTTGTTTTATATGTCTCAAGGTGGTCCAATGGATCCTTCCTTCCATCGAAAGTCTCCCATGGATGGCATCTTGAACTTCCGGGGGAGCGGGTAGTTTACCACGTCGGGCTTGAACGGTGTATCCGTTCGCCCTACTAGGTAATCTACTGTTTCTGGTGCCTGTGCCTTCATGGCGTTGAAGACATTGCCAATTTGATTCTGCATTTCTTTAATCTTTTCCTCCCATTGATTGCCCAGCCTCTCTGGATCGATCATAGAAGTGACTCCCCACTTCCATGCTTTGATTTTCGTCCTCCTGCTCTTGGAAATGGGGCTCCTCCCTATTAGAAACAGAGAGAGGAGGTGGGAGACCGCTATGATTTGCTCCTCCTGGAGGTGGGGGTCCTCCAACATGGGCTCTACCTTGGGGTAGAGGGACTCCGTGATGGGTACGACCTTGAGGGTCGACAAATAATACTCCGAGAGTGGGGTTAGGAGGAACTCCCTGGGCGCCAGTACCTGCTGGATGGGCGCCTAGGTCCTGGGCGCCATGGTGATGGGCGCCCAGGCCTTGGACACCATGGGCGCCCATGCCTTGGGTGCCATGGGGGTGGGCGCCCACGCCCTGGGCGCCATGCGGGATGGTCGCCCGGGCGGAGCGCTCCCCTGCGAGGAGCTACTTGGCGAGGCCCTCCTTGTGCTGCTCCTCCCACTTGCACTCCTCCTTGGCCTACAAGCATGAGTTGTAGGATCTGCTGGTTTTGGGCTACCAGCTGCTGCATTGTCGCCAACATCTGTTGGGGAGTGGGATCTGGAGCGGCGGCAACTGGGGGAGGATTATTCAGTGGAGGATTGTCCTCTCCCTCTGGCCTGGAATTATTTTCTTGTCGCCTCGTCGATCTGGTGGTGGTCACCATGATTTGGAAAATGAAGTGGTATGAAGTGAGAATTTTGACGAATTCCCACAAACGGCGCCAAACTGATGATGCCAAAAAAGAGTATTCGGGCACCACCGGTCAAGTGTAAGAAAATTAATGTGAGAAATAGAGAGAGAAAATAACAGAGAGAGGTTTATAGTGGTTCGGTCCAATGTGACCTACGTCCACTTTAAGGTGAAGATTGTATTTATCAAGTGTGTGTAGCGATTACAGATGGAAAGATGGTGGTAAAGATTGATTGGAATCGCTTGCCCCTCAGTGTGGGTGGGGCTCTTGTTTTATAGTCGTCCCCTAACAGATGGGGAGACTCTTCAGCAGCGGACGCTACCTTTTGGCGGAGTCTCCGAACCGCCCTCAAGTGACGAGGCAGATAAGATATCCTCCGCAAGACTTGGTAAAAGCAGGTTAGAGGCAACGACGCTCTGACTTCGTACTTCGTGGATTCGGACCCGGACCTACCCATGACGAGTGGATCTGGACCTGGGCTCGATACGGACTCGGGTCATTTAGACCTGACCTAACATCATGAACTGAATCTCTTGGACTTGACCTGTCATCACGGTTTGGGCCTGACCCGTCATTGTAGACTGAGTCATTTGGGTCTGACCATTGGGGGAGACTTCATCTTTTCTGGCCATTTTACAGCGGGGTCATCTTGTATTTGGAATAAGATGTGTCCCACTGAGGCATTGAGAGGGGTGAAGGCTTGTCTGTCTCTCTGAGGAGCCGGACCAAGCCTCTCTCTGACAGGTACCCTCTCTGTTCTGCTTCGCTTATTGCTGTTCTCCTTTCTATCGTCTCTTTCTCGCTCCTTCCCCTTGCCCTCCGGTATGGAGGACTCTCCTCGCCTTGCCCTGGTGATGTCTTCAGCATTCATGTACTTCTGGGCTTTCGCCAGCAGCTCCGGAAAGCTCTTTGGCGGGCGCTTCATCACCGAAAAAAGGAAGCTCGACGAGCGAAGGCCTCCCAGGAAAGCTGTCATGGAGACCTTGTCATCGGGCTCTTCAACTTGGAGTACCTCCTCGTTAAAACGAGTGAGGTAACTCCTGAGGCTTTCATTTTTGTCCTGTTTTATGCTAAGCAGGTGTGTGGCGGGCTTCTGGTGGCGGCGTCCTCCTATAAAGTGTGAGATGAACGATCTGCTTAGCTCTGCAAAGGTGGAGATGGAGGATGGGGCGAGGTTGGCAAACCATTGCCGAGCAGAACCCTTCAACGTAGTCGGGAATGCTCTGCACATTATCTCGTCCGGAACATTATGCAATTGCATTTTTGTTTTATATGTCTCAAGGTGGTCCAATGGATCCTTCCTTCCATCGAAAGTCTCCATGGATGGCATCTTGAACTTCCGGGGGAGCGGGTAGTTTACCACGTCGGGCTTGAACGGTGTATCCGTTCGCCCTACTAGGTAATCTACTGTTTCTGGTGCCTGTGCCTTCATGGCGTTGAAGACATTGCCAATTTGATTCTGCATTTCTTTAATCTTTTCCTCCCATTGATTGCCCAGCTCTCTGGATCGATCATAGAAGTGACTCCCCACTTCCATGCTTTGATTTTCGTCCTCCTGCTCTTGGAAATGGGGCTCCTCCCTATTAGAAACAGAGAGAGGAGGTGGGAGACCCGCTATGATTTGCTCCTCCTGGAGGTGGGGTCCTCCAACATGGGCTCTACCTTGGGGTAGAGGGACTCCGTGATGGGTATGACCTTGAGGGTCGACAAATAATACTCCGAGAGTGGGGTTAGGAGGAACTCCCTGGGCGCCAGTACCTGCTGGATGGGCGCCTAGGTCCTGGGCGCCATGGTGATGGGCGCCCAGACCCTGGGCGCCCAGGCCTTGGGCGCCCAGGCCTTGGACACCATGGGCGCCCATGCCTTGGGTGCCATGGGGGTGGGCGCCCACGCCCTGGGCGCCATGCGGATGGTCGCCCGGGCGGAGCGCTCCCCTGCGAGGAGCTACTTGGCGAGGCCCTCCTTGTGCTGCTCCTCCCACTTGCACTCCTCCTTGGCCTACAAGCATGAGTTGTAGGATCTGCTGGTTTTGGGGCTACCAGCTGCTGCATTGTCGCCAACATCTGTTGGGGAGTGGGATCTGGAGCGGCGGCAACTGGGGGAGGATTATTCAGTGGAGGATTGTCCTCTCCTCTGGCCTGGAATTATTTTCTCGTCGCCTCGTCGATCTGGTGGTGGTCACCATGATTTGGAAAATGAAGTGGTATGAAGTGAGAATTTTGACGAATTCCCACAGACGGCGCCAAAACTGATGATGCCAAAAAAGAGTATTCGGGCACCACCGGTCAAGTGTAAGAAAATTAATGTGAGAAATAGAGAGAGAAAATAACAGAGAGAGGTTTATAGTGGTTCGGTCCAATGTGACCTACGTCCACTTTAAGGTGAAGATTGTATTTATCAAGTGTGTAGCGATTACAGATGGAAAGATGGTGGTAAAGATTGATTGGAATCGCTTGCCCCTCAGTGTGGGTGGGGCTCTTGTTTTATAGTCGTCCCCTAACAGATGGGGAGACTCTTCAGCAGCGGACGCTACCTTTTGGCGGAGTCTCCGAACCGCCCTCAAGTGACGAGGCAGATAAGATATCCTCCGCAAGACTTGGTAAAAGCAGGTTAGAGGCAACGACGCTCTGACTTCGTACTTCGTGGATTCGGACCCGGACCTACCCATGACGAGTGGATCTGGACCTGGGCTCGATACGGACTCGGGTCATTTAGACCTGACCTAACATCATGAACTGAATCTCTTGGACTTGACCTGTCATCACGGTTTGGGCCTGACCCGTCATTGTAGACTGGGTCATTTGGGTCTGACCCATCAGATATAATTAAAGGTATTGATGATGCCAAAAATGGATTTCATGCACCACCGGTCAAGTGATGAATAATTAATGCGAGACTTAATGGGGAGAGAGAATTTATAGTGGTTCGGTCAATCGTGACCTACGTCCACTCTTGAATGGCTTTGGTTGCCGGATACTTTATTAGCTCAAGGATGCAGGGAGCAAAGAGTACAAACTTTGAGAAGGAGAGGAAAGAGTCGTGCTCAGGTAAAAAAATCATCCCTCCAAGTGTTGGTTGGGCTTACAGTTTATAGTCGCCCCCTAACAGATTGGGGCGACTTACTAGCAACTAGATAGCTATTGTGGTGGAGCTCACGACTTCTTCACAACAGACGAGGTGGTTGAGGTGCTCTCCATGAGACTCGGTCAAAGATGAGGAGAGGACTGACTCCTTCCAAGGTGACGAGGCTCCTGGATGCTTCTCCTGATGATGTAGCCTTGGACCACTTTGGGCTTGGTGGGTCTTTATAAGATTGGGCCATTTGGGTTTGGCCCATCATTTGCCCCCCAATGTCCCGCGTTCAAAGAAACTTTGAAAGGGGGGGATTTCAAATATTCAAGCTCCTTCTCTCTTCCAAAACCTTTTTTTTTTTTTTTTAAATTTATCCGGAAGAGTCCTCCTGGTTTTGGACACATCTTGTTAGAATGGAAACCCAGACTCTGGCTTTGCAGAAGGCCAGGAGGCATCAGAGCGCAATGGCGGCATGGAGGCAGCCGCGGCCAGTGCCGGCTTGGACGCCCGTGCGGAGGGAGCAAAAGTGCCCGCGTGGAGGGGACAGCAGCGGCGGACGTCCCTGGCATGGGCGAGGCAGCAGTGGGCGCCCTGGCATGGGCGCCCTTGGCAGTGGGCGCCCAGCATGGGCGAGGCAGCAGTGGGCGCCTTTGGCAGTGGGCGCCCAGCATGGGCGAGGCAACAGTGGGCGCCCTGGCATGGGCGACCTTGGCAGTGGGCGCCCAGCATGGGCGAGGCAGCAGTGGGTGCCCAGCATGGGCGACCTTGGCAGTGGGCGCCCAGCATGGGCGAGGCAGCAGTGGGCGCCCTGGCATGGGCGCCCTTAGCAGTGGGCGCCCAGCATGGGCGAGGAAGCAGTGGGCGCCCTGGCATGGGCGCCCTTGGCAGTGGGCGCCCAGCATGGGCGAGGCAGCAGTGGGCGCCCTTGGCAGTGGGCGCCCAGCATGGGCGACCTTGGCAACAGTGGGCGCCCTGGCATGGGCGACTTTGGCAGTGGGCGCCCAGCATGGGCGAGGCAACAGTGGGCGCCCTGGCATGGGCGCCCTTGGAAGTGGGCGCCCAGCATGGGCGAGGCAACAGTGGGCGCCCTGGCATGGGCGACTTTGGCAGTGGGCGCCCAGCATGGGCGAGGCAGCAGTGGGCGCCCTGGCATGGGCGCCCTTGGAAGTGGGCGCCCTGGTAGTGAGAGGCGCCCGTGCTGCAGGAGCAGCAGCGATGGCAGGCGCTGGGCGAGCAAAACTGTTCTGAATTTTATTTTTTTTTTTTTTGTCGATCCGCGAGAGAGCCGCTAAGCTGAAGATAGACTGCCTGTTTAAAAACAGTGCAGAAACCAAGCATTTTTTTTTTGGCGACCTGCGAGAGAGCCGCTAAGCTGGAGGCAGACTGCCTGTTTAAAAACAGTGGAGAGGCCAAGCTTTTTTGGCGACCCGCGAGAGAGCCGCTAAGCTGGAGACAGGCTGCCTGTTTGAGAACAGTGCAGAGGAGTAGGTCAAGCTTTTGGCGATCCACGAGATGATTCACCTCGCCTAGACCTGTTGATTTCCCCAGCATTCATATATTTTTAAGCTTTTGCCATCAGTTCTGGCATGCTCTTTGGTGGTCGCTTCACCACTGAAAAGAGGAAACTCGACGAGCGAAGGCCTCTCAGGAAGGCTGTCATGGAGACCTTGTCTTCAGGCTCTTCAACCTGAAGTACCTCCTCGTTAAAACGAGTGAGGTAGCTTCTGAGGCTCTCGTGTTTATCCTGCTTTATGCTGAGTAGGTGTGTGGCAGGCTTCTGGTGGCGGCGCCCACCGATAAAGTGTGAGACAAAAGATTTGCTCAACTCTCGAAAGGTGGCTATGGATACTCGGGGGAGATTGGCAAACCACTGCCGAGCGGACCCCTTCAACGTAGTTGGGAACGCCCTGCACATTATCTCGTCCGGAATATTATGCAATTGCATTTTGGTTTTGTACGTCTCAAGGTGGTCCAATGGATCCTTCCTTCCATCGAAGGTCTCCACGGATGGCATCTTGAACTTTCGAGGGAGCGGGTAGTTCACCACGTCGGGCTTGAAGGGTGTATCCGTTCGCCCGACTAGGTAATCTACTGTTTCTGGTGCCTGCGCCTTTATGGCGTTGTAGACATCACCTAGTTGATTCTGCATTTCTTTGATTTTTTCCTCCTAGTGATTACCGGGTTCTCTGGATCGATCATAGAAATGACTCCCCACTTCAATGCTTTGGTTTTCGTCCTCCTCCTCTTGGAAATAAGGTTCTTCCCTATTAGAAACAGAGGGAAGAGGTGGAAGCCCACCATGATTCGCTCCACTTGGAGGTGGGGGACCTCCAACTTGGGCTCCACCGTGGGGTGGAGGAACTCCGTGATGGGCGTGACCTTGAGGGTCGACCAACAGCACTCCGAGAGGGGGGTTATGAGGAACTTCCTGGGTGCCGGCGCCAGGGGGATGGGCGCCCAGCCCCTGGGCGCCATGTGGATGGGCGCCCAGGCGAGGCGCTCCCCAGTGACGAGCTCCCTGGCAAGGTCCTCCTTGCGGTGCTCCTCCAGTTTGCGCTCCTTGCCCCGCGAGCATGAGCTGTAGGATCTGCTGGTTTTGGGTTACCAGTGCTGCATTGTCGCCAACATCTGTTGAGGGGTGGGATCTGGAGCAGTAGCGTTTGGAGGAGGATTATTTGGTGGAGGATTGTCCTCTCCCTCTCGCTTGGAATTGTTTTCTTGTCGCCTCGTCGATCTGGTGGTGGTCACCATAGCTTTCGAAAATGAAGTGTTATAAAGTGAGAATTTTGACGTTTCCCACAGACGGCGCCAAACTGACGTTTCCCACAGACGGCGCCAAACTGATGATGCCAAAAATGGATTTCGGGCACCACCGGTCAAGTGATGAATAATTAATGCGAGACTTAATGGGGAGAGAGAGAATTTATAGTGGTTCGGTCAATCGTGACCTACGTCCACTCTTGAATGGCTTTGGTTGCCGGATACTTTATTAGCTCAAGGATGCAGGGAGCAAAGAGTACAAACTTTGAGAAGGAGAGGAAAGAGTCGTGCTCAGGTAAAAAAATCATCCCTCCAAGTGTTGGTTGGGCTTACAATTTATAGTCGCCCCCTAACAGATTGGGGCGACTTACTAGCAACTAGATAGCTATTGTGGTGGAGCTCACGACTTCTTCACAACAGACGAGGTGGTTGAGGTGCTCTCCATGAGACTCGGTCAAAGATGAGGAGAGGACTGATTGGGCGAGGCAGCAGTGGGCGCCCTTGGCAGTGGGCGCCCAGCATGGGCGACCTTGGCAGTGGGTGCCAGGCATGGCGAGGCAACAGTAGGCGCCCACTGCCAGGGCGCCCACTGCCAAGGGCGCCCATGCCAGGGCGCCCACTGCTTCCTCGCCCATGCTGGGCGCCCACTGCCAAGGGCGCCCTGGCAGTGCTGCCTCGCCCATGCTGGGCGCCCACTGCCAAGGTCGCCCATGCTGGGCGCCCACTACTGCCTCGCCCATGCTGGGCGCCCACTGCCAAGGTCGCCCATGCCAGGGCGCCCACTGCTGCCTCGCCCATGCTGGGCGCCCACTGCCAAGGGCGCCCACTGCTGCCTCACCCATGCTGGGCGCCCACTACCAAGGTCGCCCATGCCAGGGCGCCCACTGCCAGGGCGCCCATGCCACGACGCCCACTGCTTCCTCGCCCATGCTGGGCGCCCACTGCCAAGGGCGCCCATGCCAGGGCGCCCACTGCTGCCTCGCCATTCCAGGGCGCCCACTGCCAGGGCTGCTGCCTCGCCCATGCCAGGGACGTCCGCCGCTGCTGTCCCCTCCACGCGGGCACTTCTGCTCCCTCCGCACGGGCGTCCAAGCCGGCGCTGGCCGCGGCTGCCTCCATGCCGCCATTGCGCTCTGATGCCTCCTGGCCTTCTGCAAAGCCAGAGTCTGGGTTTCCATTCTAACAAGATGTGTCCAAAACCAGGAGGACTCTTCCGGATAAATTTAAAAAAAAAAGGTTTTGGAAGAGAGAAGGAGCTTGAATATTTGAAATGCCCCCCTTTCAAAGTTTCTTTGAACGCGGGACATTAGGGGGCAAATGATGGGCCAAACCCAAATGGCCCAATCCATGTGGAAAGCCCAATCTTATAAAGACCCACCAAGCCCAAAGTGGTCCAAGGCTACATCATCAGGAGAAGCATCCAAGAGCCTCGTCACCTTGGAAGGAATCAGTCCTCTCCTCATCTTTGACCGAGTCTCATGGAGAGCACCTCAACCACCTCGTTTGTTGTGAAGAAGTCGTGAGCTCCACCACAATAGCTATCTAGTTGCTAGTAAGTCGCCCCAATCTGTTAGGGGGCGACTATAAATTGTAAGCCCAACCAACACTTGGAGGGATGATTTTTTTACCTGAGCATGACTCTTTCCTCTCCTTCTCAAAGTTTGTACTCTTTGCTCCCTGCATCCTTGAGCTAATAAAGTATCCGGCAACCAAAGCCATTTAAGAGTGGACGTAGGTCACGATTGACCGAACCACTATAAATTCTCTCTCTCCCCATTAAGTCTCGCATTAATTATTCATCACTTGACCGGTGGTGCCCGAAATCCATTTTTGGCATCATCAGGTATCATTGGAAATCTCTCCTTGATGATGGATTTGGAGAATCGGAGTACAATTAAAGTTTTCCATGCATAGTTTTCATCCTTCCTCTCTCAATTATTAATTTGCATCTCAGGAGTGACCAGCCACTCTTGACATGTGGAACAGAAGAGTAGGAAAAGTGTCATTCCCAAGTAAGAAGCAATCAAGCTGGGAGTTAAATATGCCAATTGTTCCATCAACTTGGTGTGCAGTTAGACTTGTGGTTTCTATATTATTTCATCTTAGATCCCGGTAAAGTGAACCTTCATGTAACTAAAATAAAATTTTATTGTTAATCTGATTATCGATACATTCATTTGAATTGTTGATATCCCATCAATATAAACTTTAAGCCCCATATGCATTCGTCCCATCTTTTGTCAATTTTCTTGCTTGAAGCATCTGGGCCAATCCAAATCTGGGAGCTGAATATGATCCAACAACCCACTCTATAAACTGAGGAAGAGTTGGCATCCTGTCTCTGTAAGCTGATTGGTTTCATTTTCTTCTTTGAGAAGATTCAGCTGCTGTTCGTTTCTTTTCGATCTTCTTCATCAAGGAGATCTAGTTGATCAATTTCATCTTCTTCTTCAAGGAGATCTGGCTGATCGATTTCATCTTCTTCTTCAAGAAGATTCAGCTGCTGTTTGTTGCTGTTCGATTGTCTTCTTCTTTCTCATTAAGGTCTAAGGTGTTTGATTGTCTCTTCTTTCTCAAGAAGGTTTCAGCTGATTGCTGTTCTTCTCCTGAAGCAAATTCAGTTCGATCTACTGTTCGACAGTTCTCTTGTGTTCTTCAACCAAGATAAGTCATGTCTTTTGCTTCTTTGATTTCTTTCCCTGCAAAAAGTCATTCTCCTACATTTCTAATTTCGAATATAAGCAGTTTGATTTCTGTTTGCCTTCAAAATCAAAATTATCTGCTATGGCCAATTTTTTCCTATGCTTTGTGCAAATGGATTAATGGGATTTATAGATGGAACATATCAATGCCCTTCTGAGTTTATTGTTGCTACTGAAGGCAATACTGCCATAGTTCCTAATCCTAAATACTTTGAATGGGGTCCAACAAGATCAAAACATCATGTGTTGGATTAACGTGACCTTTGTCTGAAAGTGTGCTTGAACATGTTGTTGGATTAACTTCTGCATGAGCTGTTTGGGTTGCTCTTGAACGATGTTTTGCTTCCTTGTCTAGATCTCACATTATACGTATTATAAGTCAATTACAGACGTCAAGAATGGGACTCAGGCCATTTCTGAATACATTCAGAAAATCAAACATGTTTCAGATAGTCCGGTAGCTGTTTGTTGCCCTGTTGATGATGAGGATCTCGTCATACATACTCTAAATGGTCTACCTTCTGAATATGGCCCCTTCAAGACTTCCATCAGGACTCGCTCCAGTCGTATCACCATTGAAGAATTGCATGTTCTTCTGCTTTGTGAAGAGCTAAACAGGGATACTCCTCACCAGTCAGTCTCTGACTTAAAGTTCTACTATCTTACTCACCACTAAAGATGACACTACTAAGACTAACAATAACAACAACAACAGAGGTCGGTCTGGTGGTTGTGGACGAGGTAGAGGTCATTCCAACAAGTGGTCCTAATTCTCATGGGAAACAGAATTCTCAGTCAACCTGGCTGTGCTGTCGGATTTGCAATCGAACAGGGCACACTGCCCTTGATTGCTATCATAGCTTGTGGCCATGGCCGCTTCTTACAATCAGACTCCTGACCAGACCTAATTTGCTGATTTGGGCGCCACCAATCATATCACCAACATGAAGAAACTCTCTATACATTCGGACTATCAGGGCACTTATCAGGTCGCCATTGGCAATGGCCAATGTTTGAAAATCTTAAAGACTGGTTCCTCTGTAATTCATACACCCACTTCTGTTTTTAAACTGCATAATATTTTACATGTGCCTGACATTTCAACAAACTTGTTGTCTGTGCATCAGTTTTGTAAAGACAACAATTGCATATTTGTCTTTGATGCATTTGGATTCACCATACAGGATCAGGTATTGGGGAAGACTCTTTTCAGAGGAATGAGTAGCAGTGGTTTCCATTAAAAAAAAAAAAAAAAAAATTAGCAGTGGTTTATACCCGTTTCATAGCTTTGTGAATCCTACTGCTAAAACTGCTTTCGTTGGAGTGATTGCTTCTGCAGATACTTGGCATAGAAGGCTCAGGCATCCTTCCCCCTCCATTTTTCAATGCATTTTATCTAGTTCTAGTCTTTCTCTTGCTAAATAGAACTACTGCACTTTCATTTTGTGAATTTTGTAGATATGACAAAGCTTGTAAATTGCCCTTTAAACTTTCTGAAACTGTTGCTAGCTTTCCCCTAAAACTGATTCATAGTGATGTATGGGCCAGCACATACTAATTCTGTCACTGGATTTAGATGATGAATTTCCGAAATATACATGGTTGTTTCCTTTGCTTAATAAGTCTGATGTTTTTGAAACCTTTTGGTTTTTTAAATTACAAATTGAAATTCTTCTTTCATTGAAAATTAAGAAATTTCAAACTGATGGAGGGGAATACATAAGTTCCAGATTTCAATCTCTTCTTTCTGAAAGTGAGATTGTTCATCAAGTTTCTTACCCATTTACGCCTGAGCAAAATGGTTGTGCTGAGAGGAAGCACAGACGTGGTTGAAACTGGCTTGGGAATGCATTTTACTACTCATTTACCTACTACTTATTGAGCAGATGCCTTCCTTACTGTTACATATCTCATCAATAGAATGCCTGTTCCATCCTTGAGTAACGTCTCTCCTTGGAAAAAGTTGTTCAATTGCCCACCCAATTACTCCACTTTAAAAGTTTTTTGATGCATTTGCTATCCACAGCTATGACCTTACAAACACAGCAAAGTGAAACCTTGCACAAAACCATGTGTTTTCATTGGTAACAGCCTCAACTACGAAGGCTATCATTGTCTTGATATTCCTTCAGGCAAAATATTTCTTTCAAGACATGTCACGTTTGATGAATCCTCGTTCCCTTTTCAAAAATCTGTTACTCCACAACATGTTTCTCCTTCTCCATCTACTACTGTTTTCATTTTTGCAGCCTGGTTTCAACCTGCATCCAACTCCCCACCTTCTATACTTGTACAATATCATCCTCCTCCTCAGTTACTGTCTTGTTCAAGTTCACATCCAGGTTCATCACATCCTGCTGCCTCACATCATACTATTACTTCTGCTGTCCCACATCAGCATACAGCCATTATTACACCACATCAGAATACTCCTGCTGTCCCACATCTGTAAACTATTACTGCTATTTCACATCAGCATATCGCTACTGCTCCCACATCCGCTATACCCAATTCCAGTTCTCAGTTACCACCTCTTGTAACTACTGACCTAGATACCGTTTCTCCCAACAATGTTACCACTTCTCCCACTCACGAGATTCAGAATCAGATAGTGCAAGTTGACACTACTGCTTCACAGTTGCCACCCCCTATTTTACCCACTTCCACTCATCAAATGGTGACAAAGTCTAAATCAGGGATTAGTAAGAAGAAGATTTATTTATCTACCAAACACCCCACAGATCTTCCCTCCAATGATTACTTTGATTCATTTGAACCAGCTTCCTTTATAGAGGTGTCAAAATCTACTGCTTGGAGGCAAGCTATGTCCGATGAATTCTCTGCTCTCCAACGACAACAGACATGATCTCTTGTGCCCTTCAGACCCGATAAGAATATCATTGGTTGTCAGTGGGTCTACAAAATCAACCACCACACAGACGGTTCTGTTGCTAGGTTCAAAGCTCGCCTTGTTGCCATTGGCTTTCATCAGGAGCATGGTATTGAGTATTGACTACACAGAAACTTTAAGTCCAGTTGTCAAGCACACCACCATTAGAGTGATTCTATCTCTGGCTGTGTATTATCAATGGCCTCTTCATCAACTGGATGTTACAAATGCATTTCTCCACGACATTCTTCAATAAGACATTTACATGGTTCAACCTCCTGGATTCATTGACTCCTGTTTTCCAAACCATATTTGCAAATTGCATAAGTCCCTTTATGGGTTGAAGCAGGCACCCAGGACCTGGTTCGAAAGACTTTCTCAATGGTGTTTATTCAGACTCCTCTCTATTTGTCAAGCATCATAGATCTTCCGTCACTATTGTTTTACTGTATGTTGACTAGAAAATAGAAATGACAGCACTTACATTTCACTTCTCATTCACCTGCTCAGTTCTATTTTTGAGATGGAACACTTAGTAGGTATTTTACATCACTTTTTGGGTATCGAAGTACAGAGGAGTTCCACTGGCATTTTCATTTCTCAATCTAAGTATGCCTATGACTTTCTCACCAAATCCTCCATGTTGAGTTGTACACCTTATGGCTCACCTTACAATTATATGTCTAAAGCTTCTGCCAAATCTTCTGAATTACTACCAGACCCAACTACCTATAAGAGCATCATGGGTGCCCTTCAATATCTTACCTTGACTAGACCTGATCTATCCTTTGTTGTCAATCAAGACTGTGAAAGAATGCACAACCCCACACCTGCAGATTTCGTTGCATTAAAAAGAATCCTTCGCTATCTTAAAGGAACTTTCTCTTTTGGCATCATCTTCAAATGAGGACCTCTTCGATTGGCTGCATACTCAGATGCAGACTGGGCTGGAGATCCTATTGGAAATAGGGGACAGTCGCACGATCGTCCACAGAGGTGGAGTATCATTCCCTGGCACATACAGTTGCTGAAATCAGCTAGTTATGGATGTTGTTTCACAACCTTCCAATTTTCCTACCATCTCTACCAACCCTATGGTGCAACAACATTTCTTCTCTGACTGGCTTCCAATCCCATGTTTCATGCACGCACAAAACACAGAGATTGATTATCACTTCATTAGGGAGAAAGTTCTGCAGAAGACAACAGAGGTTAGATATGTTATTACCTTGGACCAAGTCGTTGACATCTTTACCAAGGGACTCCATCCTAGAAAACTACAGTTTCTCCGTTCCATGCTCATGATCTCTTGAAGGAGGCTATTGATGAAGACCAAAAACCGAATTTTCTCCAAGCTCATAACTGTTTCACTTCTGCTGAAACTTATGTCGGTTATAACTGTTAAATTAGTTGAGAACTATGTAACTGAATTGGGCCCAGATTCTAGTAATCTGTTGTTACGGAGTCATGCGCTAAACTCATGACTGTAACTAACTGAAGCCTAAATACTGTTGGCTCATCTGTATTGAATTATAAATCAGTGAAATCTCAGATCAGAGCAGTTCATTTCTTCTTCCCTTGTTCTGCAATTCTCTCTTCTCCTTAATATCCTCTTCTTCATTGTTATATATTACTAGTGAGCTATGCCTAGATGTGGTCCTCTTTGCATGGCCTACTTGGGACCACCACCAACCACGATTCACGGTGAGATGGAAGTCTCATGTGGGCCAGTGCCAGCACTGGAGGATAGACAACTGTAAGGCGGGTTGGATTGATCAAAGCAGGCCTGGCTAAAACAATCCATTGCAGAACCACCCCAGGGAAGTGCCTCAACTTCTTAATTTATCCATCTGAACTACACAAATTTATTAGAAGATTACTGCTAACCTCAGAGAAACCAAGAAAATCGATCTCATTGAACTAAGCCTGTGGGGTGTTTATGGGTTGTGCCAGGCTGAATCTATCAATGCTTGGCCCAAGTTTAGAAACACAGACCCGTATTAGGCCCAAGCCTAACACAGGCTATAAGTTCTTGTCCCAAGCCCGAACCCATTTCAATCATGTTAGGCACAAGTCCGCCCCATTTGGTCAATCACACTTGGTTTTTGGGGCTTTCTATCACTTATTTATTTGCCAAAATCATTAAAAACTATAAGTAATTCTTATTCGGGCCTGGCCCAGCTGGGCTCCAAGTTATCAATAATTAATCAAGACCAGCCCATATATTGAACGGGCTCAAATTTTAACTCAAGATTTAAATCCACGGCCCAAAGTGGATTGGGCCCCTAGTTCCATCCATCTAAAAAATTGAAAAATACAATACCCATCAACCATGGTGCTTTTCATTCTCAAGTGGTTATCCAAATACTTCATCTCTGGACTTCTTTTGGACGGTTTCAATGAAGATTCTCAGATATTCTCTTGCCTGTCTCTCTCGTCTTCTATCTATTTTGTTCTGTATCATGCATGGCATTAGCTTTCACTTCACAAAAGTCTAAAAATATTCAAAGAGGCTGGCAACATATCCTGAAAGGAGCATGTGGTACATGCAATTCCTTTGCACTTTTTCCACTATATATTAGAATCTAGATCCACTTGTTTCATTTTAGAATTTAGCTTTTACATTAAATCCAACATTGGACAATAAAAACAAGGTGCCACAGACAAGAAAAGGCCCCAAGTGTAAAAAATTAGAGAGGCTTGAAGTTTGAAAAATAAAGGAGACAAGATCCCGGTGTCGCTAATCCATCAACTATAACTGATTGGTAAGGAGCTGTTTGTTTGCTCTCGTTTACATATGTAACTATTACGCATGGATCACATTTGTTTGAAGGGTCGGGCTTCAGGGCAGCGTCGCGGCAGCATACTCTGCTGGAGCATTTGTCCCTTTTAAACTAAAGAAGCCTTCTCAACGTCTCTCACCCTCCCTTACCAAAAACATAAGACATATCTCTCCTTAAATGTCTCTCTCCTCAAAGGCTTTCCCACTAAATTATCAATGGGCCTCATCTCTATAATGCAAACAGTTCAAATTAAGGCTTTTTTTTTTTTTTTTTTTTTTATGTAGCCCTAGTAACTTGAATTGAAGTGGGACACACTTTTAAATTTACATATGCAAAACGAGGGTGATTCGATCGCAAAATTGACTCTAAGTTTTACAATTGATTTTTCTTAAGTGGTTCCACCAAGTGGCCTTAGAAATTCATGAGTGGGCCATTTGATTTGAGTAAAATTTGATAACTGTACAATACGGAAGATGACATTTATCTTAATGGTTTGGATTTTTTTTAAGCGGGTCCGTTGAGTGGCCCATAAAATTTATTTGAGTGGCTCTCATTCAAGAGATTTTCATATGGCTCCTAAGTGGGGCTATTTATGGAAAATCAAAACAACGCTCCCCATGCCTTTTTTTTTTATTATTATTATTACCTTGAAACACCATCAAATGATTTGTAAGAAACTTTTTTTATATTTTTTATTGTCTGACCATTAGTAAATCAATGGTTGAGCTTCTAACCATTGAACTGATTGGTTTCACCTTATACGAAAACATTTATACCGAATGAGAACTGTTTAACACTTAAATTTGGATAGATTTTTTTTTTGCTAACGGAGGGTTCCCAATCCTTTGGGCCGCACTAATCCCTTCGGGCCGGACTAATCCCTTTGGGCCCAAAGAGAAGTCAGGTAAAACCCTAGTGGCCCAATGTGGTAGCAGTAGTGGACCTCTAGCTCCGGAAGATAGAGGAATCGTGATTCTGACCACTCGGCCAACCCTTGAGGTTAAAATAGATGGGAGTTGAAATCCTATAGTTAGCATTTATTAGATTAATTGATACTAGCAAAAAGCTCCCGTGCTTAGCACAGGCAACTGTAGCAGTTTAGATCGCATCCCTAGTCCAAACCTAACAAAAGTATATACTAACTTCACATTATAGAAAAGAAAAATAAAGTTGCATCAAACTAAAGTAGAAGATAACCAAGGTGAGAAAAGAAATTAAAAAAATCAAGATGGAAGTAGACAAAAAAAAAAAAAAAGGTAGAATCAATACATGTTAATATAAAATTTCCCTTATTTGAATACAAAAATTTTATGTTTTAGGAAAATAAAATAAAAGATTCCATCTATGCAATATCCATACATGTCACTGTCATGTCAACTCAATAGAAGTTTCATTAATTCATGAATGGGGGCATAAAACACACTATAATCCTCAAAGACTTCAGAACTCATAAGTATCACAACAAACTTTGTTGCACTTATTCACATGTTTTTACATGCGAATTAGATGTCTGCTCGTTGTTCTTTCTCAGGGTATTTTTTTTTCATATTTATTTTATTTATATTTCATTGTATGAAGCATTCATATAGAGCAAGGGGAAAAGCATGCAAGGCTTGCCAATCCTCTCATATAATGGTACATGGATGAGGTTCAAAGGAATGAATATGGATAAGCTCTCTATCCAATCCTCTATTTTTCTTTTTTCTTTTGCTACTGAATCCAATACTTTTGTAGCTTCCTGAAAAAAGTGATGGAAGACCATGCTATTATGGACCACTTTAAAAGCTATATTTCCATGTCCAAAGAAATAAAAAGAAATCAACAAAACAAATGAATATTGTGATGAGGTCGAACTGCACAAAGAAAAATGATAGCTCACAAGAGCAACTGCTACAAACATACATGCATATGGCAACAACTACAATGCTATAAGGGTAATCACTGTCCTTATGGATTTAAACTCGTTGATGGTGCAGATACTGGAAGATTGTCTAATATAGGTTGTAAGTGCAGAAAATATAACTCACAAGATTAGGGGGAGCCTTATAGGACTTATCCAAATGACCGTAGAGAGCTAGCCTTTTCAGAGACCTGAAAGGGGAGAAAGAACGGTCAGAAGACCCTAGCTATTGGCAGCGCAGGGTTCTCCGATGCTCAAGTTAGTGCTAGGACTGAACTTAGGTTGAAGAAAAAGAGAGGCAGAGTTCATGCATGTATCTATGTATGCTTGCGTACCTTCGTGGGAATAGCTTCCTCTCCATATATAAGATTCTCCAAGCATCAGGTGATGGGCCTGATGATCTGACTGCTAAAGTCTCATCAGCCCACAAAGCAATTAATGGGGGTCCATCACAGCCCATATTGCATTAAATGGTGGTCCGATCAGCCCACGTTGCATTAAATGCGAATGATACTGGGCTCGACCTGTTGGGCGGTGAAAGTCCCATCGAACCTTTTCTTGGGCCCCGTCCTGATATGGCCATAGCCGCTGGATTCTGCTTTGTTAGAGATTTGGTGAAGATTTGGACGGTTGGGATGAAGTATCTATTCCAGGGGCGTGTACCTCTATCCAGCCACGTGTCTGAAGTGGGGGGACGGCTGTCAGGGCTTGTCTCATCTGGCATCTCAGCGTACAGTTGTAGCCGAGGTGCGCGACCACCAATTATACAGTCGAGATCACGACATCCCCAAGCCTGGGTCGACCACAATGACGATACCCACCTCGGCTAGCGTATCAGTGCTCGAGCCGGGATGCGCTCCACCGAGATTACTGCTAGGTTTAGTATGATCTTGATGTTTTGACAATCGCCCCACACATAGGTTGTTACCTAACATGTTATCTCTTTGTTGAGAATCAAGCAACTCCTTTTACTTTCTTGGACCCATCTTTCTCAAATGATGAGATCTATATCATCACGTGCTGTGTGTCTACAAGGTCGAAGATCAATGACGTTACGAGGAACATTTTGAAATTAATTCCACGGAAGTGAGCAAAAGAAGGGGACATTAAAGTGAAGGAGAGGCTATACCATGGAAGGGGAGAGCTAGTGTGACCAAAACGTTCTGAGGAGTTAAAATAAGGGAGAGAGAGCTGTGATGTGGAGAGGGAAGTTAAAAAGACATCTACAAGGGTGGAGGGATAAAAGTAAATTGTCTGGTCAAAATAAATTGGATTGAAAGAGGCTGATTTCTCAATTAGAAACGGTCCCTTTCATATATAAGAATTTGAGTTAATATTTGGAAGTTCTTATCTAAGTTCCTATTAAATATAGACAACTGTGCTATTTATATGAGTTTTTTTCTCTGTCTAAAAGAATATCTAAGCATCATGTGTCTTATCACAGCAGTCAGTGTAAGTTGGCCAAGCCCCATCAAAATTGACTGACCCAGGTGGACCAATTCTAAACATGGGTTGGTCGGGAGTTTTCATTTTGAAATTAATTAATTATATAATTTTTTGTTCTATTATAAGGATTAGTTTTTTTGTTGCAAGTTTTACCTCCTCAATATTATTTAGAATAAAAAACTTTATAATATTAAAATTCTAATATTTTGAATTCTATTGACCGTGCTAAGCACTGTCATGCGTAGGATACAATGAATTGAGTTGCAATAAAATTTTGGAAAACTTCAAATTACTTGTCATCAAGTTTTACTCAAATCAAATGGCCCACTCATATGAATTTCCAAGGTGGCCACTCAATGGACCCACATAAGAAAAATCGCTTGTAAAATTGAGAGTTGATTTTGTGATCAAACTGCCCTTGCTTGATATATATAAATTTGAAGGTGGGTCCCACTTCAATTCAAGGGGCTAGGGCTGCCTAAAATTGAGGGTTGTTTTTCCTTCCACAATTATTTCCCCATCCAAGTAAAGAAAAGAACTTTTAGAACACTAAAAGGCAATCTGTTATTTACTTTTGTCCAAAAGACAGCTAATCAAAGCTATCCAATTACCATTTCCATTTGATTAATCTCCCCTTTTGTTTTCCTGTAACCGTTCACTTCTGACGAGAGCCTAGATGCAATCAGTGAACTCCCACATGCTTCATGTGAATATAGGGTGTAGAACCCACAATGCAACATACTTGATGAAAATCTAAACCGCTCAAAAGGGTTTCTTGCGCCATTAATTAGAATTCCTCAAATTTCAATTAACTCAATCTTACACATTATAAAATGCTATATTTAATGAAACTGTCACCAATATATGCATTTACATAAGATTGACAAGTAAAAAGTAAATTATATCTGAATGATGTGATTGTCAAACCCATACTATGACGTTCAAGAAAAATTATTTAATTTAAATTCTTTATAATTATAATAATGTGCTCACAAGTAAACATGTTAAAATCAGACAATTTTCGATTCTTCTCAAGTCTTCTAGTCCCATTATTGAATATTGGATGTAGAGAGCAAGATGAGTTCATCATTTTTATTATTTTTGGGGATAATTAATAACTAGCCTATGAGTTAAATTAATTGGATTGAATATGTCCTTAAATTTTTGATATTATGTTCATTAATTTATTTAAGTTAAATTTCTTACATCGTTTTTTTAATCAGCAAAAATTTTTTATTTTCTTAATTATTTTTCAAATTCCTCGTTAAGTGAAACTTTTTGCCCCTCCGAAGGGAAAACTCTGACTCCGCTACTAGTGGGAATGTACCTATCTCCTCTCGTGGATTATAACTATTGGACCAAGGATGATTCTAATGGAGGAATGTAGGCAAAAGCGGCTGATGTTTCACCATAATAAGTGTATCATGAGACACTAAACAAAGAGGTGATATATGGACTTAGGGTGCCAACCTACAGAGGACACACTTGGGGGTTCATTTGAATAAAGATCCTATTCAAAAATTCCCTAGTTGGTAGCTGACCAAGAAAAGCTTTCCAGAGGAAAAACTGAGTTTTCTAGGGCTTAAATGGTGATGAATGAACTATCTACTTATCAAATGAAAGTTCTGGATCTCTAAAAAGTGAGCCCAATTATATAACTAAACAACAATTTATTCTTAATTTTATCAACTTTTTCTCAATTTGCCCGGTAAATGCTACTCTAGTGAAAAAAAATTTTAGATTAGGGTACAAAATGAGTTCACCAGCTCTAATATGATGAGCTCAATTGAAAAAATTAGAAAAACTAATGCAATGACAAGGCACCCAAATCAATCTATCTGTTTTAAAAATCCAAACTTAACGTTTGTGACTTCTCTTGGACTTGTCCTCTTTTCCATTTTTCCTTGCTTAGGTTGGACTGGCCGTCTCTCACGTCAAATCAAAAGAAAAGTTAGAAAAGAACCGATGCAATTCAAAGCCACCTAAATCACATCTCTTTAGAAAAAGAAATCAAAAGATTCAAAGCCATCTTAGTATGTTTTCCTTCTTATTTTAAGTTTAATTTCTCCAAAGTCGTATAATTTTTTGAGAGGAAAGAGTGCAACAAGGGATGCCTTGGAACATTAAGAACTTTCTATTTATTAAATAATATGTTCATTTTCTTTTTCTTTTTAAGTTACTGGGGATTTTTACAAAATAATTAAGATTAGACTTAAGTTTATGGTTTTATGATGAAAAATAATAAAATTATGGGATAGTGGTTCATACAGTTCCTTTTTTTTTTTTTTTTTTTTTTTTAAGAAAAATACCCTACAACATGCAACTCTTTATCTTCTTCTTCTTCCTTCTTCTTTGCACCTTGGACCAAGGATGGAAGTGAGTTTACCAAAGTTGGGTTAGTCCATATAGATTTTCAGATTTTGACACTGATCTATATATATAGCCATGTCCACCAGTGTCTTTTGTTTGATTTCCCAAATAGTCCTGGTATGATATAGCAATATTATGGTTCCATGCCAAAATAGAAAAAGTAAAAACTATTGGAAAATTCTTATCAACTAAGATTAAATTCATTCTTATTCATAAATGGCTTTCAAGTCATCAAGAACTTTTGAGATCTTGAGAACTAAACCCTCTCATAGATTATCATGTTCTTGGGAGCAAGAGACCACCAAAGACCCATCTCGTTCAAGTCATGAAGGTGTTTTTTTACTACAAATTCACCAATAAAAACTGAAGAAGCATTAGATTGGAATTGAGAATAGTACTTCAATCATTGGTTGATTCAACCCACCAATGATGGCAACCATTAAGTAGCGATCAGGATATGTGACCCTCCACTGCACTCACAACACTCACTGCCAAACAAAAAAAGACCAAAATACTTATATGCTTTATCATCCTAACTCAATTACATTAAAACCATTCAATCTACAACTTTACTCAGCTTCAAACTCACACAACCAATTCCCAAATATGATATTTGGGCCGTTGGGTAGACGTCCTAATTCCACAATCTTTTCCCTTCTAACTCACCTCAGCCCGATCCCTCGAAGACCATCAAATCTAATCTGAAGTCCACTTAGGACTAAACTGTGATTTAAAAAAAAATCCCCCTTTATGCTCATCAATTGACCCAATTCATTTCACTCCATTGTTTTCTCTCCTTTTCCTTTTTTTTCTTCCTTTTCTCCTTTCTCTTCCTCCTTGCCAAGCCAAGACCAAGAGACTCCATCTCCAACGTCGATGGTGACCATCATCTTCTCCGGGGCCCCACGATCATCCCCACTTTTTTTCAAGACTCCTCCCCTTTTCCATTGCTCTAGGTAAGCGTTTTACTTTGTAGGAACTAGGGTTTTTGAGTTTTGGGTTTACGAATGTTAATTTCTAGCTCACTAGCTTCTTCCCTTTTGATTTTGGTAGGTGGGTTGTGTTGATCTGATGTCTTTCTAAGGATTGGATTTCTTAGATAGTTTTGGGCATTTAGGAGCTTTCCATACCAAGGCAAGTGTGTATAAGTGTTTATTTGATTATATGTAACTTCCATTGATTGGTTTTAGCCTAATTTTATCGTTAGATTGCGTCAAGCTCAATTCTTGTACATAGGCTACTATCATGCTAGATTAGATTGATTAATTGGGTTGTAATGGAATGGATGGATTGGGGGAGTTCAAAAGGTATTGCGGAGAGGGTTAGGCGCTAAATTTAAATATGGAAGCAGTTGTATGCAAAGGGGCATTGGAATGTCCCAGAAATTGTGAGAAAACAGAGCCTCGATTGTGTTTTTTGGGAGCTTATGACTAGCTGTGAGATAGTCATAATGAGCCGTAAGATCTTAGATGGTTTTCGGGAGCAGGGGTCGATTGAGCCCTTGAGTTTTACACATTCTACGCTTGCTCTATGACTACCTTATGGCTGGTTGTAATGTTAGTTGTAAATCTTCCCTTACTCTCTAGAAAATGGGATGACCAAGCCACTAATTTTACCACATTCTACTATTTGTCTATGATGACCTTACGGTTTGCCGTAGAACACTCAGCTTCTTCGGAAACTGGGTTTTACAATAGACTTTTGAGACTTAGATTGGTACTCTTGGTATCCTATAATAATGACTAATTGGTGGACTTTAGTGAGGATTGTTCTAAGTCAATAGACACTTATAAGTTGGTAGACAATGTACGATGTACAAGCTACATCGAACTAGGACAAAGTAAGGTAAGAGCATATCTAATAACTGATGATGCGTCGTGGGAAATGATCCGATATCAATAACCTCACTCCCTCCATGGATCGAGTTTCGATGTTTCGTACGAAGAAGACAATGACTGACCTAGGATTGGATTATTTATTCCCCTTGGCTATCGAAGATCGAATTGAATTGTATTGCCACATTATTTACGTTCACATGCCATTTGCATGTTCTATAATCTATTGGTTATATTGTTGGAATCACATTAAGAACCTAGACTGATCGTACATAATATTTCCATCGATTGATAATGTTATTGAACGTGGTGATGAAGCTAGACGACTCTAAATGTAAGGACTTATATAGGACTACCATTGTTGTAATTGTAAAGGATTGAAGAAAGTGGTTGATGGATTGAGTTGGTTGAACAATTGTTGGAAAATTAGTCTCCTCATGATTGTGAAATTCTATTCACGCAGGATAAGCCTAGCCTTCACTGATTGTTTTAAGATTCTTGTGTCAGGCACCACTAAACTATTAACATCCAACGCAGAAGGACACATTTGTGGGAGGACTATAAATTGATGGATGAATTGGATAATGACTGCAGATTGTGTTGGGTTACCATTGTTCCGGGTGGCACCTCGATTAATTGGTTGTCTTGGATTAAACCACGATATATTGTCCCAGATTAACCATTCGATGTATCATCACGGATTAATCTCAATGTATTGATTGGGTGGATTGTTCTTCCGTTACTTATTCTCTACCACACTCGGTGATAAGTCCACAAATTAGGTCATTAGGTCATCGTTTCATGAGCATTTGTAGACTTTATAAGGTTTAATTGCATAGAATTACACTCAATTTCCTCATTTCATGCATTTGGGGTTATTTTTGGAAACATGGTCAAAATTCATTCCATTGCATGACTTTTGTTAAATTAGATTTTTTTCATCTCATTTATCACCCCAAAATTAGATTTTTGGCATCAACAGTGCATATTTGCTATTTTAGACACCATGTGCTATTTTTAGAAAGTTTGTCATTTCGGTGCATCATTAGCCATGTAGGGTTCCATGCATGATTCATGTTTATTTTCTTCAATGTGATTAATGTTAAAATTGCTTCTTCTAATTTGTACGATAAAATGGGACCTGCGCATTGACGGAATTTAAGAGAAGGATAAAAAAGAGAGGATTTTGGAAAGATTTATGAGCTTGCCTATTTTGAAATTTAAAACAAGAAAGAGAGAAGAAATAAGATGGGAAGTTGCAAGAGAGGGAAGATCCCCACATGCCAAGGACGTCCACTACATGGAGATTTTTTTAGGCATAAAAAAAGCTGATTATTTAGGTAAGACATCTCTTAGGCAATATGTGATATTTTTGTGAGACTTAACAAATCCTCTCAAAGTCAATTGTTGCTAATGGAAGATCATAGCTTGGAGAGTAAGCAAGAGAGTTCCTAAATTTAAGTCACTACATGCCAAGAAAGAAGGAGCCACATATTATTTAAAGAGTGGAACAAGGATAGACAGAGGAATTACACCAGCCCTTACTCCACTTAACACATCCTTTGGAGGCTCTCTCTCTCCACTCCATTCCCTCCACCCTTTCTCTCTCTAAGTCCCCTTTTTCTTCTTCTAATTCTTTTAGGAATAGGTTGAGAGGCCATGTTAAGAGAATGAAAAGGATTGAAGAACCTTAATTTATTGTACTCAAAGATTAAGGAATAAAGACGCTACTTGGATTGACTCTATGTGTTCTTTGTGTAAGTGGTTTAATTTCCTCTTTCTAGTTTTTTTATGATTTTTGATTGGAGACAATATTTCACATGATTAGATCTAGGTTTTTTAAAATAAAATAAATGGATTAAAAGAAGAGAAACATCAAGTAATCACTTGCATTTTTTTTCCTACTCTAAGAATAAAGGACTTCATTATCGCATTTTCAATGCTTGTATGATCGTCTAGTTTCTAGATCTTTGATACATCTTTTTCACTTTTGTTCTTTTTATTTTTATTAAGTTTTCGGGTTAATTTTAGATCACCTTTTCTAATTTAAAAACTTCTAATTGTATCTTTTATGTTAGATTAGAAACTTATGATAATGTTATTTGCGTGATCTATGGTTGAAAAGTGATTAGTGCATTCATTAGAATTAGGTTTCATGTTTAAAGTTATGTTTTGTTGTTGAAAATCAAAGTTTGTGAACTGATTAGAAAGATTAAATTCAGACTTGGTTTGTGAATAGTAAAATTTTTTGCACAATTTCAACAAATTTGACCCGATTGTGTTGGAAAAATGAGCGAGTTGAGAACCAGGAAAACGTGATTGTTTTGTCCTGAAAATTAGCATATTTGAAATGAATAATAAGGACTTTGTGTGAGAACTTGGTTCGGGCAGCACCCTAAACCACAGGGCATAACGTGTCAACCACGGGCTTCAAACGGTGAGTCTCTGTTAGCCCCCATTGGAAATATCTAAGTCCTAACCCTGGGCTTATAAGTTAAACCTCGTATTAATTTAGCATAAGGCCTTTTAAAACAATGCGGCCTCGAAAATCGTAAGAACTCCGAAGTTAAGCGTGTTAGGACGGGAGCAGTACTAGGATGAGTGACCTCCTAGGAAGTCCTCGCGCGTGTACGTGGGCCAAAGCAGACAATTTCATGTTAAGTTGGACGGGGCTGTGACACTTTGAAAACCCCAAATCTCAGCCAAACAATCCCTCGGGAAATGGGTTAACCAGCGTCCTAAACAGGGGTACTCAGCAAAGCATATATTAGATTTCCAGCACAAAATTGCTCAACTAGGCATCTTTAGATGATCATATCTTTTTCATTTTAAGTCCTTTTTCACTTTTACTTTCTTTGTTGTGTTCATGCATCATCAGAGTTTTGACTCTAGCCATTAGATTTAGGTTTAGATCATTCTAGATAGGTCGTACAGTCCCAAAAAGTTTCTTGTAATTTGTTTATTTTTCTTATTTAGGCTAGATTTAGTTTCTAAATTAGGACAAGTTAAAGTTGGAAAGTTTCTTAATCAACATTGCCCCCATTGATCGACCTGGTCTCACCAGTTATTACTACATTGTGGCCCTGCACTTGGGATCTGATCAAGGTTTTGGCGCTGTTGCCATAGAGCGCCATATAAGGTAACTTTTCTAACTTTCTCATTTATATTACTTTATGTGTGTGGTGTTTTTGGCATCTTTCTAGAATATAGGAGGTGCATGCATGAATGGTAAACTGCCCTAAGCTGGAATAGGAGAGTGCATGGAATGTTAGCAACTCACATCATTGATTTTTAGAAAATTCCAAAAAGTTACCAAAATTTTCCAACTGTTTTTTAATTTAGGATTTATTTTTGGTAGGACACCCTAAAGGAAGAAAAGTCCACTCAAGGTTTCACCAATTGCGCTCCGTGATCACCTTAGTATCAAGAAAAGCCTTGCCCCATTAAAGGGAGACATTTTATGTTCAAAGAAAGTGGTTTTTAAGCGAGACCGTTGTGACCCCACCACTTTTCTGGGGTCTTACTTGGCTGAGTTGGTTTCATAGGACCGGGTTGGAGACCTAGGTGCACACTACAACCTTAAGAGTGATTAGGTGTTTGTTCTAGGTTAGTTTTTTTTTTTTTCATTAAATTTAAAAAAAATGGCCACCCTCCTTGCTTTATTCCATATTTGAACCATGTTCCAAAAGAGGGAATCACGAATCAAGAGGTTACTTGAAAGTCTCAATTTCTCAAAATCGCCAGGTTCATCTAGTGACAACATGGAATATGAAAGATGCGAGAATTCAAGTGGAACCCAACCGTCTAAAAATCTACATGATAATCTCTAACAAAATTGACAAGTAATGAAAGATTACCAATCCAAAAGGTCTTTGCGTGATTACCTATACCCCACACATGTGAACACTTCTTCATTTATGAACGTGTGGGGAGGATGTAGATACAATACTCAATCTTAATGAACTTGTCCAACAAGTTCCGATTATTACATAGAGGTGTTGTGAGAAATCGAGGCTGAAGCAAATGTATATCAGTGGCATCATTCCAATAATATAGATAGCATGCATAGTTCACATTATGATGATCATCATGATTGCAGTTTGGAAAATGGGCCCACGAATAATTTGGTCAATCTCTCGCAAGAGCCTATGCTGGGAGGGTCATATGCATACCCTTTCCAAGATATTGAAAGTTTATGCAATATAGATCTGAAATCCCTTGAAAGGGACGTCCATGGCTGTTTTTAAATCAGCAAAAAAGATTGCAGAAATCTGTTTTTGGGCAGCGCAAATCAGCCTTAATATTCGCATAATAACGCCATGAAATCATGATCAACATGTGTATAATAAAAGGAGATGAAAGAGGACCAATACCTTGCTGATATGTAGACTTCAAATCTCTGAAACCAAGGCTCCAAGGGACTGATTCTAGACCTGCAATCAGCAATGTGTGTTGCAGGAATTTTCTGCAGTAACTTTCCTTTGATCTTCTCCTCTATTCCACAACACAATCAGATTGGCTATGATGGTGTGATCAAACTATGGAATCCTTAAGAGGTTTTTCTGAACTATAATTTGTGGAAAGAAAGACCTGATTTTCCCTCTTCAAAAGAAGAAAGAAGAAGGCAAAGGGCATCTTGCAAAAGTGTGGGCAGCCATGGGTTTTCTTCTCTCTTGTTGCACACCTAGGGTTCCTCTCTACCTCTTGATTTTCCCTCTCCCCTCTTGCATGCCCAAAAGGGGATAAATATGGATGGCTTATTGCTCTCTAAGTTCTCTCCAATTAGAAATAGGAAACTAAGAGGTCCATCCCACAAAAATAGCAACAAGCTACCTTATGTGTGCAACACTTTCTAATTTTTAGTTTCTAAAACAATTAGGAAACTTTTACTATAGGAATCCTTACCCAATGAGGAGTCCAACCTTCCAAGTAAAGAAACTTACTAAAGATTGGAAACCTCATACAAGGGACCCCCTTTTACGGCTGGCCCACAAGAAAGAAAAACACACCATGACCCACAAGTCAATAAATAAGCTAGAGTTAAATTCATGTATGCCATCAAAGGCCTATTTGAATTTAAACTCAAAAATATTTTTCCACAAAAATAATTCAACCACATATCACCTAAACAAATTAGGAAACCATGCCAATATAAGAAAGTGGCTAGAAAAGGGACCAAAAGACATATTTGCCATTGGCTCCCAAAATGACCAAAATGTCCATGCTAACCCCATAGCAACATTAAGATCATTTTAACCCTAACTCATTCCACTAAAGAGTTATGGTTGCACTCCAAGGACAAATATTAAATATGAATTAAGCTCGTCAGGAAATGACATTCGTCTTCGACCTACTAAGTGAAATGACCGAAATGCCCCTCTATGTAACATCCATAATCAAGTCAGGTTATCCGATGTACTATCGACCTTCTTGATTATATCTCAACCTTAGAACTTCATATCCTTGACTTAATCATCATCCGGATATCATTCTCTTGGTCCAGGGAGCGACCCACAAGTTCAATATCCATATGAAACATCCATATACTAAGATCTTAGATTTTGATGATTAATTGGATAATTCTAAGGGGACGATCACTCCATCACAAGATGGCATAGATTCTCTATTGCATCTGCACGTCCCAACTAATCAAGCCCGAGTACCCAAAACACAGAGCTGTCGACCCATGAACAGGATCTCACCCATAGTGAATTAAAGCACAAGAACTCGACTTCGTCAGTTCATCCACATATGCTCAAGATTAAGAGCACTGGTCACTCAGTAGCATAAGGTGACTTAATCTCTCTCAGTGATAGTACTATTTTAGAGATCACACCTACAATGGTCATGTTCAATGCATGACATATGCACTAATGAGATAAATCCGGAAAAGCCTCCCGTGACTAAGGTAAGTCACCCTGCATACAGGAGAGTATCTCACTATAACTTATACCAAGATGAAGTGCGCAACTCCATCTCTCAGTTATGAACCAGTTTATTATTTCAAGTGTCCATGACTCAGACCTGTCTTTGTGTAGCCACTACACTCCCAAGTCATTTACTAGAAGCAATGGACCTTATACAAACATACATATATACATGCAGTAAGAGAAAAAGAATAATTCTAATAAATAACCAGTAAACATCCAGTAACAGAGATGTGAGTGCTGTCGGTGGGCTTTAGGGCATACACAAATCCCAACAAACTCCCACTTGCACTAAATATCACTATTTCCTAACCTCACTCCCATAGACTCAACATGAGAACTAAACACTTTCTCAGTAAGAGTCTTAGTGAAAGGGTCAGCTAAGTTATTTGCTGAGGCAATCTGTTCCACCACTATTTCTCCTTCTTGGATGAACTCCCGGATCAAGTGGTACTTTCTCTTAATGTGTTTGCCTTTCTTGTGATTTCTGGGCTCTTTGCACTATGCTATGGCACTAGTATTGTCGCAGTACATGACAATCGGTTTCTGCACTACAGGAACAACTCCCAATTCCAGCAAGAATTTTCTGAGCCATACTGCTTCCTTTGCAGCTTCCGCTGCTGCCACATACTCTGCCTCCATGGTAGAATCAGCAGTACAATCTTGCTTGACACTTCTCCATGATATAGCGCCTCCTGACAGAGTAAAAACGTATACTGAGGTAGACTTGCTGGCATCTCTATCAGACTGGAAATCAGAGTCTGTATACGCCAGAGGCGTTAGATCATCTGCTCGGTAGGTCAGCATATAATCTTTCGTTCTTCGAAGATACTTGAATATATGCTTAACAGCCGTCCAATGCACAGGTCCAGGGTTTGACTGATATCTGCTAACCATGCCAACGGCAAAACAAATATCCGGTCTAGTACATAACATTGCATACATGAGGCTTCCAACAGCTGATGCATATGGGACTCTCCTCATACTCTCTATCTCCTCAGGTGTCTTTGGACATTGATCCCGAGATAGTGGTACTCCATGTCTAGAAGGTAATAGACCTTTCTTGGAGTCATGCATGTTAAACTTGACCAATATCTTCTCAATATATGAAGATTGGGACAAGGCTAATATCTTATTCTTGCGATCTCGCAAAAGCTTGATCCCTAAGACATAGCTCGCCTCACCCAAATCCTTCATCTGAAATTGAGACGATAACCAAACCTTAGTAGATGACAACATACCTACATCATTTCCAATGAGCAATATGTCATCCACATACAGAACCAAAAATGCAACTGCGTTTCCACTTCCTTTCTTGTACACACATGGTTCATCAACGTTTTGATGAAAGCCAAAAGATTTGATTGCCTGATTAAACTTGATGTTCCATGCCCTAGATGCTTGCTTAAGTCCATAAATGGACTTCTTAAGCTTACAAACCATGTTCTCTTCGCCACCAGCAATGAAACCCTCTGGTTGCATCATATAGATGCATTCGTCAAGACTTTCATTAAGGAAAGCTGTCTTGACATCCATCTGCCATATCTCGTAGTCATAATGACATGCGATGGCTAAGAGAATTCTAATGGACTTAAGCATAGCCACTGGTGAAAAGGTTTCCTCATAATAGATACCTTCTTTCTGAGTATATCCTTTCGCCACCAGTCTCGCTTTGAAGGTCTCTACCTTCCCATCCACTCCTCTCTTCCTCTTGTAGATCCACTTGCACCCAATGGGTTTAATCCATTCAGGCGCATCTACAAGATCCCAGACCTGATTGGAATACAAAGAATCCAATTCAGAATTCATCGCTTGCTGCCACATGTCAGCATCCACATCCGTTACTGCTTCATCGTAACTAGCAGGATCCTCAACCAGATCCTCAGAGTCTGTCTTAAAATGTACTCCTAGATATCTATCTGGCTGTCTAGAAATTCTCCCACTACGACAAGGCTCCGGAGTGTTAAAAGGAATATCCTGTTCATCTACAGCCTTAGGATCTGGTACAGGTGTTGTAGGAGTTCCCGGAAGAATCTCCTCAAGGGTTTCTTTACAACTTAGCTCTTGATGCATCATGCAATCATCCTCCAAGTATCTGGCATGAGTGCTGATAAGCACTTTTTGCTCCTTTGGATGATAAAAGATGCCACCTCTCGTTCCCTTAGGATACCCAATGAAATAGCACATTTCTGATCTTGGTTCCAGCTTGGTAGTTGTATCATTCAGTACATAGGCTGGACAACCCCAAATGTGGATATGTCTTTAAACTGGGTTTTCGACTTGTCCATATTTCTTGCGGTGTCCTAGGCACTGATTTAGAAGGGACCAGATTCAAAAATGTATGCTGCTGCTTCTAGGGCATATCCCCAAAAAGATATGGGTAGGGTTGCATGACTCATCATGGACCTTACCATATCAAGAAGGGTACGGTTTCTTCTCTCAGCTACACCATTTTGCTGGGGTGTACCCGGTGCAGTCAACTGAGACACAATCCCATGTTGTGTGAGGTACTCCTTGAACTCACCCAGGAGGTACTCGCCACCTCGATCAGATCGAAGGGCTTTGATATGTTTACCTAGTTGTAGCTCCGCCTCAGCCTTAAATTGCTTGAACTTATCAAACGACTCAGACTTGCGTCGCATTAAGTACACATATCCATACCTAGAGTAATCATCAGTGAAAGTGATGAAATACTCATAACCTCCTCGAGCTGGTTTGCTCATAGGACCACACACATCAGTGTGAACCAATTCTAACAATTCCTTCGACCTCAGTCCCTTTGAAGAGAACGACCTTTTGGTCATCTTTCCTTTGAGACATGATTCGCACTGAGGCAATGGTTCGAGATCTAATGAACTCAAGGGCCCATCCTCTACCAACCTCTGAATCCGTTTAAGGTTAATATGACCCAAACGTAAGTGCCAAAGATAAGTGTCATTGGTTGAAGATACCTTCCTCTTAAGGGAAGTTGAGCTTTCTAGTTGTACATTATGCAGTGTAGGAGCAATAGGATATATATAAAATAAGTTGTCATGCATTCTACCGGAACATATAATATTTCCATCTCTACTGATATCAACACCAGAATGGAAAGAAACTGAATAATTAGATTCAATAAGTCTGGAAATTGAAATTAAATTCTTCCTCATGTCCGGAACATAGAGAACATTATTTAAAACTAATATCCTATCATATGGAAAATGTAAGGTAACTGCTCCCACTGCAACTGCCCAAACTTTAGCTCCAGTTCCAACTCTAAGGGCAAACTCCCCTTTCTCAAGCTTCTGCATTATCTGAAACCCCTGCAATGAATTGCAGATGTCATTAGTGGCTCCAGAGTCTACTATTCACGAATTAGTAGAATCAACCACAAAACATGTTTCAATGTAGTAGGAAAGAGATATACCTTTCTTAGCAGAGGCCAGGAGCTTGGGACAATCTTTCTTCCAGTGGCCTTTTAGACCGCACTTGAAGCATTTCCCTTTGGGCTTAGCACCTATACCCTTGTCCTTCTTCTTACCAACATTGCCCTTTTCTGCCCCTTTCCCTTATCCTGTTTTTTCTTGAACTTTTTCCCTTTCGGGTTCAATTTAGAGGAAGACTGGGAGAAGTGCGCTTGGGCTTTGGGCTTCATGATAGCCTCTGCCGCCTGGAGTTCTTTCATTAATTCTGGAAGAGTCATGTCCATCTTGCTCATGCTGAAATTGAGCTTGAACTGATTGAAAGAATCCGGTAAAGTTTCGAGAATCATATCAGTCTGACTCTCTGCATCAATCTCAGCCCCTAGGACCTCAGCCACATTGAAACAATCCATCATCTTGAGCATATGCTCTCTGATGGGTGTTCCTTCGGCCATCCTAGTATTCATGATTGTCCTTATAGCAGCTTGCCTAGCTGGCCTACTTTTGTCTGCGAACATCTCAGACAAGGACAACATGATGTCAGAAGCTGTATCCATATGCTCGTGCTGTGTTTGCAACACATTGGACATGGAAGCCAGCATGTAACATTTAGCCATGCTATTCGCTTTCTTCCATTTCCTTTCAGCCTCTTGCTGGTCATCTGTAGAATTATCATTAATCGCAGGACAGGGTTCCGACAAGACATACTTGTACTCCTCAGCAGTAAGTACTATGTCAAGATTCCTTTTTCAGTCCACGTAGTTCGGACCAGTAAGTTTGTTTTCACGTAGAATACTCATCAACGGGCTAAAAGAACCACCGGTCATCTCTCTGGATATATAACGGTTTATAATTAGACGGGCAGTATGTAACATGTATATGGTGCTTGTAATAAAAGGAAAAACATGCACGGTAAAACTTTTTTACATTATTAACCCTTATCATAATGTATCAGTGTCTCAACCTCCTCATAGACCCTCCACCGAAGGGATGGCGAGTCTATAGTCATGTTGAGTAAAGCCTTGCTTATTTGGATTATCACTTATCTGGATT
>QPKB01000010.1:8529457-8587655 GCA_003546025.1 Camphora micrantha | reverse complement strand
GTGGAGATGTAAAGGCAGCATTGGAAGGGCTTAATCTTCTCTTAGAGGGAGAGAAAAGCTGCGGGGAAGATAAATCTTGACTTCTCTCCTGGAGGGAAGAGCTTAAAGAGCAGAAGATGAAGTTTCCATTGAGTTTTAAGTCGTTTGGAGATGCCATTCCTCCTCAATATGCCATTCAGGTTTTGGATGAATTGACGAATTCGAATGCCATTATAACCACAGGTGTCGGCCAGCATCAGATGTGGGCTGCGCAATGGTATAATTTCAAGAGGCCGCGGCAGTGGGCGACTTCCAGTGGGCTGGGTGCTATGGGGTTTGGCCTCCCTGCCGCCATTGGCGCAGCCGAGGCCTCGCCCGGTTCAATTGTTGTTGATATCGATGGAGATGGAAGTTTCATCATGAACGTCCAAGAGCTTGCAACGATATGGGTAGAGCAGCTTGATGTGAAGATTATGATCTTAAATAACCAGCATTTGGGAATGGTTGTGCAATGGGAAGATCGATTTTTACAAGGCGAATCGGGCTCATACGTATCTAGGTAATCCGGACGATGAGAGTAAGATATTCCCAAATTTTCTAAAGTTTGCAGAAGGCTGCGAAATACCTGCTGCTAGAGTGACAAAGAAGAGCGAGTTGAGAGGTGCTATCCAGAAGATGTTGGAGACTCCTGGTCCTTACTTGTTGGATGTTGTTGTACCCCATCAGGAGCATGTGTTGCCAATGATACCTAGCGGTGGGGCATTTAGAGATGTGATCATCGAGGGTGATGGGAGAACAAAGTACTGAACTTCAAGAAGTAGTTGAGCTTCAATGAGAAGTTGTGCCTTTGTCTTGTTATTGAGTTTGTTTTGCATTGTTGGTAATCGTAGGCTATTATGTATTTAGATCATCTAAGCTTTAGAGTTTTGTGGCAACTGGTTCTCCTTTTTTTTTTCTTAATATTAGAAGACCATGGAGTGAGTTCTGGATATGTAATTGTGGTAGATGTTTTGAGAATTTCGTAATAAATTGTGGTAGATGTTTATCGTTATAGTCTCCTAATTTATATCTTTGCATGAAAAAAAGGTAGATTGTTTTTTTATTTCTTATTTATTATATGTAGACGTTAGAAGCCATTTGAGTCCTGAAGTTGTTTGTCTTTTAGTTGATTCAGTCAATTAGTGTGTATGTTCAACTTTTGTTATTGCTAATGATACTTTGATTGGTTTGAGTTTGATTGCTAATAAAGAACAGGTTCTTTGTTCTGACCTACGAATGTGGTGATATATCTATCATGTTTCAACACATCTTCTCCCTGTGATATGAAGTGGTGGAGAACAAGCAGTGGATGCCACTCTGTTTTTTAAAGTCTCTCGTGTTATCCATAGCAGATCGATGGTCCTAGGCATGCATATTTCATCGCCTGAAATTATGATCATTTTAAATATTATCAGCATTGAAGTTGATCTGCTCTGATGGGAAAAGAAACAAGCAAAGCAAAGGCATTCTAATCCCATCAAGAAATCTATTCAAATTCAGAACGAAAATCTAGTCTCTAAAATACAGCTGCTAACTGGGTGGTTGGGTTTTCTAATGGCTAACAAGGAAGTGGTTCTTAGCTCAACAGCAGGGCTCAACATTATGTTGTCAACCACCATGCTTCTCTTTCTTCACCATTTCCCTGCCTCTTCTACCGATCTGGTTGGCAGCTGCTATGTTGGGCTTATCAGCACTGTCATGCAACTTCGTCGCCTTGGCAGATAGCTTTCAGGGGCCATCAGTCATTTCAATGCTTAGCGGCAGATGAGTGTTTTCAGTGGGTAGGAAGCAACCACAGGAACCATCCAATAACAATGTTGTAGAATGTTAGTATCTATCCGGCAATGCTGAAGAAAAGTTGACAAACATTCCGACAGCACTGTTCTTATTCTGATTGGATCTGTGATCATCAGTTTTTTGTGGGTGTCCCCTGCTACATGGATGGGAGTGGTGTAACCTTGCAGTTTGTAATAAATCTACTGTAAGGTCGTCCATGTTGTATCTACTTCATGCTTTTTCTACTGTAACACTGTCCATACTGTATCTACTTATGTTTTTGGTTAGTCTATTTCAATTGCAGTTTTTTAGGAATTGCTTTCCACAAATGTTGAGGGGCTTTACAGAACTCAATCTAGAAATATTTTGAGCATCAGATTGTAGCCGGTTCCGTTGCTCTCTATATGTGCGAACATACAAAAGGCTTGATAGCAGATCATGGGATGACCAGAGTATCAAAGGGGTTGCACTGATAAATGGTAGGCCCAATAAAGCTGGGCTGCAGATGCAGTCTCATCGTGGGATGATATTTTCCTCGCAATGTGATGCAATTGTAAGTCTCTAAACTAAGGTTATCTTGAGAGATAACTTATTCTTCGCATGGGAATTCAGACACAGGAGTTCCACCGAAGTTCCACCGAATTGGGTACTACATTTTGCTGGATTTGCTCATTGTAATATGAAATGTTTCTTTGGTGTCTGGACTTGAGAGGCCCGTGAGGTTTGTATCTTTTACCATATACAGATATATATATATATATATATATATATGAGAATATTCATGTGCATCCATCCATCACCACAGGGTGAGGAACACTTCCATAAATGAGAATTTTCAAGTACAAAAGTGAATTTTCAAGTACATAGGGTGAGGTACACTTCCTTGTCTTCATATGCAAAAAGGAAAAATACCCTCACCCTATGGTGAGGGATAGATGCACATGAATGTCCCTTACATATATATATATATATATATATATTTGTATCTTAGGTTTTCCCCACCTTCGGCACGACTAATCCCTAGGCCCCATGTCTGCACCCACACAAACGAGAGACGGCTAATGCCTGGGGGAATTGATGTGAGGATGGCTAACGCCCAGGGGAATTGATGCGAGGACCTTTGGGGAGCAAACCCAGTGTCCTTCCTCAAATACGCTTATCTTTGGATTTTGGGAATCCTCTAGCCATATCAAATTGTGAAAATCCAGATTTTGTTCTAAGTAGATTCTCCACTCCCCACGGGTATTTTGGTATATTTTCTGGGTTTTATCCTTATCAGATCAGTTCTCAACCTTTTACAGTTTCAGATGATTGATTTGGGGGATTCTAGATCTGAGATTTCTCACCCCTCTCAATTCCAAATGGCTTCCCATGTCGTGATTTGGGCATAAGCTTTACAGATCCAACTTCCTTCAGCGGGAGCGATCAGTCCGATTTTTTTAGGGGGAATAATTAAATTTTGATATGTAAATGGCCAGAACCTGATGGACCAAACAATCCATGAAATTTAATGGTATTTTAACCATGGATTTTCTTAAGATTCAATCCAACGGTGGATAAAGATTTAGTGAGTGAAATCAGAGCTGGAGCCATACACGCAACCAGAACTAACAACCAAGAGCTTAGCATATAATACTCGCCAATCTAACACTAGGCAAGGTCCAATTTAAGTCAATTTGGCCCATGCTGATGCACAGGGAGTACATGTTTTTATTAATCTGTTGAGGTTAGAGTAGGGAGAAAAATATTCTCCTAGGAGAACACGACATCCCCAGTCCACCTCTATGCAGCCCACTTGGGCCCACCTTTGATCCATGCAGGCCCTTCATCCCATGATCTGCCATTAAGCCCAAATTTACAATCATGGAACATTCACTCACCATTGAATTGAATCTCAAAAGGATCTATGGAGGTGCCATTACACGTTTAAGGCTGTTAAATAAATGACCAGAATAATCTGGTGAGGCTGATTTATTGGCTCCTCCCTATCCATAAGGAGACCTTTCCAATCTGCCCTCCTACCATTGATAAACATGCATCGAAGTGATCACCGCGAGCTGGACTGCAAATAATTGATATGCAGTCTGCTCAAAGAACATTCTCCCACATCAAGGGCCAGGATCATTCATCAGACTAGAAATATCTGTGTCATTCCCTAGACATGTTAAAAACCATTCCCTTTTTAAGTCACTAGATTGCCAAGCATTCAGGTAGGCCCCAAGTGGTCTTCAATCGAGAAAATTCCTTGCAACTTGTACAGAATTCAGGAAAGTTCAGGAAAGTTTGGCTGTGGCTGGCCGATGGTTGACAACATACACATTATCCGACTTCCATCATTATTAGAAAAGAGAAAGAAAAACTAAAACAAGAAAATAGGTGGCATATACAAAGAGTCAGAACCAAAGAAGACAGTCTTTACATCTATGTCGGTTTCCGCCGTTTAAACACTACCAAGCACATGATCGAAGATGATGAACCATCAAAAACAAACCACTGCAAACAAAAAGACTTCAGTTAGAAGCTCCAAACAGGATTATGAAGTAAATAAAACAAGCATCATCTATGATGACAATGATGGGATGGATGAAAAAAGTAAATGGTCTAAAAATGTATGGAAGCACATTAAACAGACCTTGACTGCTCACCTGCACAGCCATCATCAGTATAATCATCATCCTCATTATGAAAGGAAACAAATCAAATGAATCTCCTACTCCTAGTCACAGGTGTGCAACAGCTTTCTGTGGCATTTCACTCCCACAATTATCTCATTTTCTATAAAATGAAACTGAAGAGCTCATTTTATTGTGCTCTTTACTAGGCTCTAGCCTCTCCTTCATCATATGTTTGGTTGGGATTGGCTCGCCCTAGAGTTGAAGTTTTTGCTTGACTTGCAGTTGCGGGAAAGATTTCTATGGTGGATAATCTTAGGAGGAGGGGCTTCTCAGCTGATAATCTTTCTGTCATTTGCTCTTTGAGTGAGGAAGAGAAGTCATTTAAACATCTTTTCTTACATTGTGAAGTTTCCCCCTTCCTTTGGTACGGTTTCTTTCAGAAATGCTGTGTTTCTTGGAGAATTAGTGGTTGCTTGGAGGTTTGACCCTTTCTATGGCTGTGGCCTGATTCTATGGAGAATTATTCCCTTTGCCATCCTTTGGTCAATCTGAAAAGAAAGAAATGATCGCATTTTCAGGGCGACCATTTTGAGAGTAGCAAAGTGGGTTTCCATAAGAAAAGACTTCGAGCATGTTTCATTTTGCTAGCATTTTCCTCAATTGGGAAGTTTCCATGGGGTGTGGTCTTGCTAAGAAGACGTTGAGGTTGCAATGGTGTTTCCCCTCCTTTGGTTCTTTGAAGTTTAATGTTGATAGAGCATCTAGAGGTAAACCTAGGAGTGCAGGTATTGGCAGCATTTTTCGAAATTGGAAAGGGGAGATTTTATTTGTGTTCTTAAAATATGTGGGTATCAAAGATTCTAATGAAGTGGAGGTGTTAGCTATCTTAGAAGCTCTTCGGATTTTCTCTCGCTCTTTTCGAGGCTTGTCAATTGTGGAGAGTGATTCTTCCAATGTTATTTCTTGGGTAAAAGATCTTTTAGACAAAGGCCCTTGGAGATTTCATTTTTATTTCAAGGAAATTAAATCTTTGGCCTCTTCTCATGATTCATGTGGTTTTTCAGCATGTGGGTCGTTCAGCAAACGGCTTCGCCGACGCTTTAACCAAGCAAGGAGTGTCTAGAGTGATTGCTTTGAGTGCTCCAGTTATGTAAGCCTATGTTTTCTTACGTTTGTTTGGTGGGTATAAGGCTCCTATACCTTCTTGTGTTATCTTTCTCTTCTTGTTGTATAGCGCAAGGATCAAAATAGCGATTATGGTGGGCATAGCAGCAAGTAGCCAAAATGCTACATAGCAGGCAAAACGTAGTGGTTGCGGCAATACATAACAGCACAACGGTGTGAATTTTTTAAGTGGTAAAAAAAAATTGAATCTTGTATAGCAGTCAATCTTATAGTTTTTTAGTAATTCGAAACCATATCAGAGTAGAGACAACTTTTGGAAAGTCCATTGAGGAAAAGAAATAGGAAAAACAATGTTTTAAATTAAAATTGCTCGGCTCTATTAGGTTTTAAACCCTAGCACCGTTATTTTCAAAATAGCATAGCGGCTTCAACCGCTACGACTGATAATGTGGCCACTATGTAGTTATTTTGAACCATGGTCTGGTGTATGTTTTCCTTTTTTTTTTTTATATAATTTGAAATTACTTCTAAAAAAAAAATTTAACTAACTTTTTTTAAGATATTTAATCCAACAGCAAGTATATCATGGGGGGTTAAGGTGTAAGGGGGTTGGATTTGTCATAGGAGGTCCCATGTGTTAGCAAGAAGGTTATCTCTCACGCAATCTCTGAGAAGCAACTCTTGGCAGAATGCAACCCTACATGCTTCCCTGCGGATGGTTTTGTGGGGCCCACCCGACTGGGACACATCAATCACATGAGAGGTGGGGGATCGAAAGTTCCAGGTGAGAACTATCTGTGTGAAATATTTTGAGTTTGTTGAATCATCTTAAAGCCTCGATCCATGGCGCTCAAGTTTGACTATTTTAGAAGGGCACCATATCTTTAGGATTTAATCCAACAGTAAGTAGCATTTGGATGATTGTCAATGTGACATTCAGGGAGGTATAGTGGGTGTGGGGGCTGGATTGATCATAGGGGTCCCACATCCCTAGAAACAGGTGTCTGCATGGTTGCTCCCATGGGAACCATCCCCACAAGAGCATATATTTGTGTGACAGGTTAGTTCTCAGACCCATTTCAGGCACCACCTTATTCTTTTCTTTCTAGATGGACCATCTATAATATGCCAAATAATCTTGTAGCAGGTCACAAAAACTGACTATTTTTTGCTTCTGCATTTGCAAAACATGTGATTAAACGTCTAAAATAATATAACTGAGAAACGTAAACAACTAGCCATAATTGCTGTCTACTGCGCCTTATTTTACTGTGGAAGTAGGCTTTACCTGATGACTGCCAGCTAGCATGATTACAAACTAGAAAAGCTATTTCTCCTTCTTACCCTGCTTAGCCTGCCACTGCTTGATATTAGCCTCCACCTTTTCATGCACACGGGCATGAAAACCAGGATATGGCTCATAACCCCAAAACTTTTCAAGCACCTGAAGAAAGAATGGCCTAAATGCTTTAATTGCTGTATCAGGCAAACATGAAATCTAGTATCATAGTTAACTATCTACCTCCAGCAAAACAAAGAAAGGAGCCATCAAAAAGGCTTGAGAAAGGTTGTCCAGGAGAGCAGGGGCTCGCTTCTGCATAGATATTAATAATTTTCTCAAATCAATTACAAGCTAACAAGCAGTGAGTTCCATTCCAGACAACATTAGGTAACAAAAGGTCAATGTTGCAAATGAAGAGATGATCACCTCAAACACACCATGGCCTATGAACTGTCCAGTCCAACAGAGCAACTGAGCTGCCAACACTACCTGGATAGTCGCTTATCAGTTTCTGCCTTAAATGAAAAAAAGAGGTAACTGATACCTTAAACAGGAAACAATAATATTTCCCACATATATATAGACATATATATATATATATATGACATATAATTGTGAAAACTGAAAACAAGAGAAATATTGACATGGTGCCCATATGATTTACAATCAATTGAATGTACATACATATAAAACATTCCTAATGCTTATGCCCAGCAGTCTCTCACCCCGATCAAGAGAAAAATTTAAAAAACTTAAGTTACATAAGACACAATGAGAATCTGCGCTCAAGTACTCAGCCAGATTTTCATGGATCAATCAAGTTTAGGCATCTTTAGAGCACTTTCACAAGTTTCAGAACTTTCATCAACACAGCATAAGATACTTCTGTGGTATTTGGTAATAATATATGAAAGAAGACGATCTTAGTTATATCTAATATCTGACCTATTATTTGGCACCAATGTAAATAGATTATAGAATGGTTAGGTGCATGATGATATTTCTCTTTTCTGCATCTTGGGTAGCAAGTAGGGAGAAACATTTTCACATCCCTTTCTGCACTCCAAATTTTCCAACATAAGTATGAGCCACTTTTTGAAGATTCATGGCATTTCACGCGCGTCTCCCATTCCATTTGGGAGGCAGTGAATGGGTCGCCAGCAGGACTTTTCAAAGGGTGTGCATTATATCTATGGAGGATGCTTCTATTTAGTATCCTATGGTCCACTTGGAAAGAAGGAAATATCAGAATCTTAACTCTTTGGAGAAGATGGGGGACAATCTATTATTTATTAACAAGATAAAGGTGAGCAAGCAGGTTCCACGTAAAAAAAAGGTATGAAAATCTCAAGTTAAAGTATAATGCATAATTTGGAAGCTTGCGTGAGAAAGCTTTGGCCTCCTTCACCAGTGTTCCGAAATTCAACATTGATATTACGGTGAAGGCAACCATTGTAGCAGAGATTGGTTGTGTCCTTCAAAATGCTAGTCGAGAGCTGTTGAAAGGTGCTTACTATTCAAGAAATATTGAAATTTCTTTGCATTCCTTTCCAAGTAAGTTGGTCATAGAATGTGATTGTTTACATGCAATTAATTGGGTTACGTTCTCAGCAGGGATCCATGGAAATTTAAGCTCATTTTGAATGAGATCAAAGCCTTATGCTGTTCAAGTGGTCTTTTGCCATGTGGGCAGGGAACAGGGAAGCCAATGTCTCGGAGAAATATTTGTAGCAGCAGTTGGATAATGAGGAGGAATATGTGCATTGTAGAACAGTAAACGATGGAGTACGGTTGACAATTGGCATTTGGCAGGGCAATTCTCATTGTTCGTGTTGGTAGGATAAATCAAATTGATCACCAAATTTTTGGAGAGAAATAAGCTAATTGGCTAGAAAATGGAATCTGCCATGGTATATAGGTGGGAATTTTAATTTCATTCATTATCCTCCAACAGGAAAGATGGGAGGAAGAATTACTTCGAATGAAGTTTGAAACAAACTAGTTCGTCAAAATGATCCGGTGGACCTGTAGACTGTAGGTGCAAACTTCACATGGACAAATAACCCAGGGGGTCCAGCTTATGTCAAAACTTCTTGTTACAGATGATTGGCTTGAAAAATTCTTCCTAAAACTCAACTTGCCCCTTTCAAGGCCAAACTCAGACCACTGCCCTATTGTTTTAGAGGTCACAATAGAATCTTGGAGCCACTTTCTGGTTTCGACTCATGGTTAGATCAGAAAGATCTCATTAAAGTAATTAGAGGGTAGTGAAGGAGTTTAAAGTGCAAGGATGGATGAGTTTTCGCTTATGATAAAAGTTGATGATGCCAAAATCCAAGTTGAAAGTTGAGAGAGTAAAAAAACCTTTTCTTTCGTTTTTTAATGGTCAACTCTGTTAGAAAAAGAAAGTTTTACAGTATATGAGAGCTATAATGAAGGCAAAAACGAAGGCTAAAAAGGAAAAAGGCTCGTCAAACACTAAACAAAATGCACAAAGCAGTGTTATACAGACAAGCATGTCATAGCTAAATATGATTGATGCAGAAAGGATAAGCCTCGTGTGGGACCACCATTTATTTCCCTAATTATTTGTTTGCAGGTTTCTAATTTTATTGAAAGAATTGTAACTAGGATAGTTTCTAGTACTTGATTAGGTTTTCTTAGCTCCTAAGTTTGCTTTTCCTAATTAAATTGCATTGTAGAGAAGGAATTCTCATACTTTTGATGATTAATAGAATTTTGAGGGGATGTTTTTTTATCCCTTGAGGTGCATCCTCATGTTGAAATCTCAACGGAGATCTTGTATAGTGTATGACGCGGACATGTGCTTCGGCACTTCCACGCAAGCCCTAACCCTATGGCCTACATCAATTTAGTATTAGAGATGAAGATCCATCGCCAAATCATTCGGATTTTACCCTCATTCCATCACCATCAACCTCACTCCATCTCCAAATCCACCGATCCAACCATCCATCCATCTCCTACCAACTCATACAAAACCCATCGTCCAAAAACGAAACCCCAGTCACAGGCCAACCCTACCCACTGCCGTCATCCATCTCCCAAATCCATCTTCAGTCCTACTCCCAGAACCCATATCCCTACCTTCCAATCTACCCTATCACCCACAAAGACCCCTCTTCCAAGCTTTGCCTAAGTCAAACCCAACCCACCATCTCATATTAAAAAAAAAAAAAAAAAAAAAAAAAAAAACCCTATTCCCACCAACCTGAATCAAAACCCATTCAATTCTATCAGCCAAATATAATCCCCTTCATCAAATCCCCAAATCTAAACCCCAACCCACCCCTCACCATAATCCCAAACATCCGCGACCAACTGAAACCCACCACATCGAAACCCCTTTACTTGACTAAATCCCACACCTGTAGCCCCTCATTTCCCCAATCCTAGTGGGGAAAAAAAGGGCAGAGACGAAAGAAGAGAAGGTTCATTGAAGCATACCATGCACCTTCGTCACAGAGCATCATTGAAACCACATCACCAGCTGTCGCCTGTCGTGATCTCTGCTCACTGTCATCATTGTCGCCTCAACATCAAACACCGCACAACACATCATTGTGCTCTTCACCTTCTCTCCATAATTTAACAAACAGAGGAAAAAGTGGAAAGGGTCTCATCCCTTTTCTTCTTCTTCAGCACATAGGTGGAGACATCTCAAAATGAGACGCACATGTCCCTGCTGTGATACGTGCCAGTCAAGGACCTGTGTTAGGGCAGAGTACGTTCAAGGTCAAGTTCGGGTCACAGCTCGACCCAACCCGACACCACAACAAAACCAGGAGCAGTCTCAATGCTGGCATCATCTGTTGACCAGATCAACGGTCAAGATTTGTTTTGCAATTATGAGACCATCTAATGCCAGAACTCAGTTCTGTTTTCGCCTACGTGTTAGTGGAGACTAGATCTACGCATTAGGTCAGTCAAAATTATTTAGTTTGCATAAGAAAAATGGTTCATAAGAAGAAGGGATAAGTGGAGTCTTCATCCGGGTCCATGGAGGACTTGACTGAAGTTACGGAATTAACTAAAATTGTTGCTCTATTATCTGCAACGATCACTCAACTCCAAGAAACACTTGTAAGGATGGATACCAAAATAAAAAATTTAGAAAATAATTAGTGTGGAGATGCTAACCCGAGATGATGGAGAAAATATTCGGAATCAATGAGATCAACATGCAAACAATATTGATCGAGATTTAGGATTAAACTCGTGATTCCCAAATATGATAAAAAATTAAAACCAAATGAATTCATGGATTTATTAGTATGCATTGAAAATATTTCCACACACAAGTCAATGACTGAAGGCCATAGAGTCACCCTGTTGACAACTCGATTGAAACTATGTTGTGATATGGTGGGCTGAGTTGCAAAAGAAAGGGAGGAACTATAACATAGATATTGTTGAGCCATGGATTGAAATGAACCTTTTCAAATAAAAGTCCCTCACAATCAATTACTCAAGAGATTTACGATCAAGCCTTTAAGATTCGAAACAAGAATTCAGGTCAGTTGTTGAGTATTCTAAAGAGTTTATGATAATGAAAGCTTGATGTGCTATAAATAAGACCGATGATGTTTTAGTTTACTGATATTTTCATGGGTTAAAAATAGACACACAACATATAGTCATATACTTGTATTCAAGAATTTTGATAATATTGATGAGATCATCCAACATGCTATCAAGGCTGAAGACATTGCTAATTATCGAGCTTGTAAATTTAGAATTAAGTGTAGTTGTTGAGTATTCTGAAGAGTTTATAATAATGCAAGCTTGAAGTGCTTTAAATAAGACCGATGATGTTTTAGTTTACTGATATTTTCTTGGGTTAATAGACATACAACATATACTTATATTCAAGAATTTTGAAAATATTGATGACAGCATCCAACATGCTATCAAGGCCGAAGACATCGCTAATTATCAAGCCTATAAATTTAGTGGATCTAAATGAACTGCACAAAAGACCACATTAAAGCCGAAATCTAATCCAAGAGGTAGTTTCTCGAAAAAAGTCTTCTCCAAGCCCGCCAAAATAGGATCACATGTTTTCATTGTAAGCAACATGAGCATCGAACATTTGAAAGTCCAAAATGCATAAACCTCATTGAAAGTGAAGTTGATGTGAAGGATCCACTAGATGATCCTAAAGATATAGAAATAAAGGAAGTAGATGAAATATAAGCCGAAAAGGATGAAGCTCTCATGGTCCTCAAGGAGACTAAATCAACTGTTTAGAAGAAATGGTTGCAAAAAAGTATTTTTTGTTCAATAGGCACTGTGCATGGGCAAACGCACACAGTTGTGGTTGATGGAGGTAGTTGTGAAAATATCATATCTCAAGCTCTTGTGGATTTCTTGAAGCTAAAGGTTCAACAGCATTATCATCCCTATTTAGTCAATTGCTAACAATAGGTGATGAAATACAAGTCCGACATACATGCCAAGTGACTTTTGCAATTGGCGAAGATTATAAAGATATAGTTTGATGTGATGTGCTGCCAATGGATAGTGGTGATATCTTGTTGGGTCGTCCATGGATGTATGAAAAGAATGGAAATAATGTCATGACTGAAAACACATACACATTTTTGCAAAATGGAAAACAAGTCACACTTGCATCCAAAAAAGAAAAAATTGCCGAAGAAAGGATCAGGAGCACGTGCCACCAAAGAAGCACTTAAAGTATATCATGTCTATAAAGGCAATGTTCAAAAAAACCAAGTTTGAGGTCGAACTCTTCTTTCAACTTGGGGGGAATGATGCAAAACAGATAAGCCCACGGGTAGAACCACCCAAGACAGTTTAGAAATATTTTTTCTTTCTATTTAGTTCCCTAATTATTTGTTACTAGGTTTCTAATTTTATTGAAAAGTTGTAATTAGGATAGTTTCTATTACCTGATTAGGTTTTCTTAGCCCCTAAGTTTGCTTTTCCTATTTAAATTACATTGTAGAGAAGGAATTCTCAAGCTTTTGGTGATTAATAGAAATTTGGGTGGGTGTTTTATCCCTTGAGGTGCATCCTCGTGTTGAAATTTCTATAAAGATCTCGTATAGTGTTTGCGGACACGTGCTTCGGCACTTCCATGCAAGCCCTAACCCTAGGGTCTGCATCAAGGATGTTGTCGCCATGGACCAAAGCTCGACGCATGACTATTTACTTGGCCAAAATACTTGCTAGCTCATTAGCACTAAGCCTAACATGAATGAAAGGGCACAAAGGGATCGATCCAAGTCTCTAACTTCCTTGATGATGTCCAAAATCCTGCAAGACCGCTAGCTCACTGAATAGCAGGCAACATAAAGAGTTTTGCTCAACAATGATTTGATAGCAGTTGGGGCGACTACCTCATATACCTGCACACAATGCCATCATCTCTACCAAATTAATTGGCTCAAAACCTGTAGGGCCCGATTACAAAGTGATGAATACCATCATTGTACCCTAAATAATCCCACCCACACTTGTAAGCCCCAAATTCCCAAATGTTGCCACTTAAGATAACCTTCTAGCAGAGGTTCCACCTTGGCCTCATGATGACCACAAGGGGGAAGTGGAAGCCACCTCATACACACCCCAATGATGGTGGCAATTGATCCGCCTTGAAACTATCGAGAGAGAATAGCCATGAAGCTAGAAAGAATCTAACAATTATGATTAAACTTGCCACATTGGTTGATATTTCTTCAAAGCACTTAAGGCTCCTCCCCTTCCATGGCACCCAAATAATTGTCATGAATCACACACTACATATTATATCCTTCTCATAAACGCTCCACTCTGACTTCTACCCACAAAAGGTTGAGGGAGAGAATTGGGAAGAGTCCAGCTACACCAGAACAATGGTAACATTGACTCCCATAAAAACTTAGACACAATGCATGCACAAGATGATGATCCAACAATTCTGCATCTGCCAAGCACACAAGGCAACCATTCACAATAAATCTCATCCTATGCCAACGATCATCCAATGCGATAATGCCATCGAGAAGTGCCAGCCAACAAAAAACTAACATTCTAACTGGAGCCCTAATGCTCTCCATAGATCCACTATTGGGCCAGGGGTTCCTATCTTCCATTTAAGGTTGTGAAGAAAGTTGAAAATGAGAACCTCCTATTTGAAGAACACATTCACACTCTTTTAAGCAATTCCACCTCCAGAATATGTTAGGGAGTCCCACAGAGTCTCACATCCCACATCGCCAAAGTAATAGGCTTGGCATGTATTAATATACATGTATGGGCCTTCCATCTATCATCTTACACTTTCGTGTTGGTATATAGTTTATTACATGGTATCAGAGCGGGTTCCGATCCTGGTTTTCTTGTGTAGCCCACATGGCTGTCGTTTTTGTGTAGCCCACATGACAAGCCCGTCCATGAAATCCGTTAGGTCTGCACGTGAGGGGGAGTGTTACGGATTCCCGCAGAGTCCCACATCGCCTAAGTAATAGGCTTGGCACGTATTAATATACTTGTATTGATGCAGACCCTAGGGTTAGGGTTTGCGTGGGAAGTGCTAAAAGCACAATGGGTGCCGAAGCACGTGTCCGAAGAAACACTAAATCTCCGCAGAGATATTAATCTAACAACTGAATAATTATTTACTACAATGCCATATAAATAAGAAAGATAACTTAAGCCCTAAGAAACCTACTTAAATTAGGAAACTAGAATCTTATCCTAATTACAATGAAATTAGAAACTATTGACATAAAATAAATCACTAAATCTATGTGGGTCCTATACATGTGGCCATGAGGTCTACGCTGCATCATGTATGGGCCTTCCACCTATCAGCTTAAGCTTTTAGGTTGGTATATAGTTTATTACAGAATATACACCTCACTAATCATCGCTAACATTGATCAAATCTAGACCTCTATCTATTCCCTAAATTGCAAGGCATGCGACCCAGGTTGTCACTAACAATTGCCCTCCAATTACTTGCATATCTGAATAGATCCAATTAGTAGGTGGCTAGGAGTCGATCACTCTATCCTCCAACTAAGAATCCAGCCAAAATAGGATCCCCAATCCATCTCCCACTCGGAAACAAATCCTTCGATAAAAAGCTTACCTAACTATGGATATCCCACACTATATGTCCAAGTGATATGCTTCTTAGAGATCCCAATAGTCACTTGTGACCCCATAGTTTTATATGAACAGTTTCCTCCATTCCGTAGACCTTCCAACCCATCAGCTAGCTTCGTGGCCATTAACCCAATGAAACTTGGTTAACTTGCCTTCAATGGTATAAATTCCCGAACCCCCTTCAAACTTTGGTTGTCAGATAATTGCCCATTCAATGACATGATACTTATTATTTCCTTTCCACGGGAAACCAGACTTCTCAATGCATTTTAAAAGAGCCATAGAACACTTGACTATGGACACGGAGTATATCGGGTGATTCAATAACACAGCCTTGATAAGGACCATCTTCCTCTGAGTGGGAGACACTTGCACTTCCAAGTAGAATATATCTTTTCCATTCTCTCGAATAGAGCCCCTTCAATTCTTGGAGGCCACCCCCACATAAAGCATTGACCCAAGTAAGATGAAGGCATCAATCCTCTTTTACAGCACTTGATCTCTGCCAAAGAGTCCATACACCCATCCTCTCTTCTCCTCTAATAGCTCACTTTTGAAAAAATATATCTTTAACGGCAAACACCAATTCAAAGAATGAAAGGGTAGCTTTAACATTCTTAATTTTCTCTCTTCTGCTACACAAAAGAGGATAGTGCCATCAAGATGATACAGGTGGGTGGTCACCTTTGAGCCTGCAGAAGATTTGAAAACTTTGAATCAAATTCACTCCCCACACCACCTCTTATCTTTTTACTAAGGACTAAAAAAAGGAGTATTTCAGCCTCATAAAGGCTAAGAGAGGTTATTGTTGGCTTAAATTCAACAATTTGACCACTCAGAGAAGAATTGGTGTGGAACAAGATCAATGTAGGGCAGGTAGGGATAGACACACCCAAAGTTGATAGGCTTCACGCCGATGACCTCATGCCATTCCCATCACTGGAGAGAATGTAAAAGCACCCAAAATTATTTCTCATTAATCATTAAGTCTAAAAGGAAGGAGTACATCACTATATAGGTAAAGCATCAACCTGAGAAGCACGGATACAGTAAAACGGTGGGCGAATATGTATCCCAGGCATATTGGACACGGATACGCCCAAATACGCCATAAATTCGTATGAGATACGTTAGAAGCGTATCAGATTTAAAAAAAAATTATTATCGGACACACGCAGGACACGTTAAGTAAAAAATAAAAAGGGGGGAGAGGAGAAAGAGAAGGGAACAAAAAAAAAAAGAAAAGAAAAGGGAAAGCAGAGAAGTTAGGGCTCGCCATCGTCATCCTACTTGCAGCTCACCATCGCCTCGCTCCTCCGACCACACCAACGCCATCGCCTCGCTCCTCAAGCCTGCACCTCCACATCGTCAGTAGCGAGGGCTCGCCATCGCCTCTCTCCTCCAGCCAACACCTCCACATCATCAGCAGCTAGGGCTCGGCATCGCCTCTCTCCTCCGGCCAGCAGCCTCTACATCGTCAGCAGCTCAGCTAGGGCTCGCCATCGTCATCCTGCATACCTGTGACGCTGCGGTAGCAAAAAAAAGACAAAAGAAAAGAGAAAACTTCATACCTGTGCAGCTGCAGCCTCTCCATCTTCGCAGCCGCTCAGCTTGTTCACTGAAAGATTATTCCTCGGCAGTCCTAGGCTCCAAGCAACAAGGGAGAACCAGCCTGTCAGGTTCTTTTCTCCCTCTTTCTTTTCCTTTTTTTTCCCCTTTTTCTCTACTGCTTCGTAGTTGTGTCTGAGATGATAGTTTTTGAGATGATAGCCTCTTTTTTTTCTGTTTTCAGAAAGTTATTTAGAATGAAATGATATGAAATGCTGTTTTTCTGGTAAGTTTTATTGTGTTGTTTGGATTGGAATGTGAGTGTTTTGATGTTCTGGCAAGCTACATCCTTTCTGGTATGTTTCTGTAGTTGTTGGTGAAACTTGGATTTTGAACTTGGAAGTATCGAATGTAATGTTTTAATGATGATTAAATCAATGACAGTGCATATTTTATGGCTATTTTGATTGAAATAATGTTAGATTTTTATTACATAGTCATAAAAATAAAAATAAAAAAAATAAAAAATAAAAAATAAAAAAATAAAAAAAAATTAAAAAAAAATTTCGACATATCCTCGACATATCGTATCCTACTTTTTTGAGAAATGGCATATCTGTGTATCTGTATCGTATCGTATCCGTGTCCGTGCTTCATAGGCATCAACCCTAAAACTAATCTCAATTCTCAACCCTAAAACTAATCTCAATTCTCAACCCTTTAAACACATCCACGGTCAAGATTAAAACATCTAAATTAAATAACTTAAAAATAACATAAACCAAAATAAAAGCCAACAGCATAAGAGGGATGTACTGTTGGGCCTATGGACAGGGCCCAAATGGCTGGCTTACCCATCGATCATTCCTGCGTCAAGAATGGTTTATTGAGTGATCTCGAAAGTTTCATAGATCATGCCTAAAAGAAGAGTTCACACATAAATCCTTCAAGGAAGCGAACAAATGGAATCAAAGATTCAGAAACAGGTATATTAGAGAAGTGTAAAATGCTAAGTCCTTTTATGTAGTTGCAAATGCTAGAAGGAGAATTAACTGTATCCATTGCTTGAAAGCCGGGTGATTGCTTTAGGAAGACCAGACTGATATAGAACAAGTGATAGTTGAGTTCTATAAAGTAAAATAAACAGAGAGGAGGTAATGTAGTCGCAACTAGATATATTCAGTTTGATTCTTTTTAAGTTTGAAGGTTGTGCAGTTGTTAAAAGCTCGTCTTATGAAAAGGGAGGTAAGGGGAGTAAATTTCAGTCTAGGAGAATGTGCTTTGTGTGCAAATGGTTTCCCTAATCATTTTCAAAATTTAGGAGGTGGTTGAAACAAGAGGGGAAAAAAGGCATCCAAGGGACCGAGGCAGTGCTCACCATATGCCTGCTAGGAGAAGGAACAACAGAGTGAAGATCATTGAAGGATCCTTAATGCAACAAGATGAGTGGATTAAAGCAATAAAAAAGGACCACTCCGAAAGAAGTAACAAGTAAGGGTGCCACTATCAATCCATCAAGTAAGGGATCATTATTAATCCATTCAGATACATCACTAATTATTCCGGTGCAGTAAAAGCAGTTAGTCATTAACCATTGCAGACAATCATATAGAAAATATAGATATTAAGGCTTGAAAGTAAATAGTGCAGCAGGTTCGCTAATAAAAACAATAAAATACTGATATGGAATGACAACTTTGAACTTCAAATTCCGAACTATAAGTAAAGAAGGGGGCACACAGGTCAGCAATGCCGATCGTGAAAAAAATTATTTCTATGTAGGTAGCAACAATCCGAGGATTTGGCTTGGGTTAGATTGGAATGGAGAAATAAAACTCATGTAGCGAATGATTATGATGATGAAGTAAGGAAGGGGAAAAACCAGAAGGAAGTTGCAAAGCTAGAGAAAACGGCAAAAAATGACGATACAAACAGAAAAACTAGAAAGATTTTAGCAAACAAATAAAAGAACTAACAACAATCCTACAAATAGAAAGAAACCCAGATACAATTAACCTTTTTTTCCTGAATGGTAAAGCAAATTTATTAATAGCCAACCAGCATAAAAGATTTATACCGAGAAGCTACAAGAGGAAACCAAACTAGATACAGTTAACCATGGAAACAGAGGAGAAATGATAAATTAGCAAAAGAAAATTCAAAAAGAAATCTTTTAACCACGCCTCAATCTGTGAATCACTCTATTATCATAAAACAACATCAATGCCATCCTCATCATAATCCTCATAAAGACAACATAATAATAATTCAAAAAAAAATCTCCCAAAGCTAAAAAACAAAGCCCACCTAAAATAAAAGCAAATATAAGCAAAAGAAGAAAATCACAGAGAGAAAACCTTCCAAAATCATCAGAAAACAAATTAACTTATTATACTTGTGTTCAAAAACAAAAAATTTCAACACACCTTGGTCAGTCAATCACGAACACAATTCAAGTCAATTGTCACCATAATCATCAACAAAGCATCATCCCATCAATTCAATTCAAAGAGTTTGACTACAACCCAACACTTTAAAAACTCAACAAAAGTTTTTTAAAAAAAAAAAAAAAAAAAAACAAAAACCCACCTAAAATAAAGGGTTGTTCGGATAACTGCATAATATAATATCAACAAGTTTAAATATTGTAAGATTTCATTAATGTTACAACTTATAGTGGGCCACTATAATCAATGGTTGCCCATGAGTTCTTTCATATATAAAAAAATTTTGTAACAAAAGATTATCTTATATATCATATCCTTGAATCATGTAATATGAAGGTTTTTAGAAGAAAGTGAGATATTGTAATATACTTTCTAAGTTATCCAAACACCTCCTTTTTTGTTGCATAGATTATATTCTAAACTAGTAGATAATATGAATAATCTCTTGAAATATCTTGGTTCCAAACACCCCCTAATATATATAGGGGGACATTCATGTGCATCCATCCCTCACCATAGGGTGAGGGCACTTTCCCTTTTTTTTGCACATGAATCACCATTTTTTGTACTTCACCCTATGTATTTGAAATCCCCCTTTTGTACTTGAAAATTTACATTTATGAAGCATCCCTCACCCTACCGTGAGGGATGGATGCAAATAAATATTCTCCAAATATATATATATATATATATATATATGAGCAAAAGAAGAAAAGTATAGAGAAAGAAAACCTTCCAAATTTTTCATAAATCATCTAAACTTGACATGGTTGTGTTCAATTAAAAATGAAAACCTTTCACCACACATTCATCTGTCAATCATAATAAAACAGTATCATCCCAATCATCATCATCAACAGAGCCTCACCCCATCAGTTTAAGTCAATTAAAAAAAGATTCCACTCCAACCCAACACACACACACACACACACACACACAAAAAAAAAAAAAAAAAAAAATCTCCAATGAAATTAATACGACAAAAACCCACCTAAAATAAAAACAAAAATAAACCAAAGAAGCAAAGGATAGATAAAAAGAATACCTTCCATGCAAGAGAAAATCCGAGGTGACTTGCAAGAACGCAACTACCAACCCAACACAAGAGGCAGACAAGGGCGGCCAAAGAGCCGGCTTTCCTGTCCAATGACACATAAAAGGCAGCATAGAGAAGGGCGAAGAAGAATCCAAAATTGAGGGTGAAGGGAACGCCTATGATAGGGAGTAATTGGGGAGGAGTGAGAGAGAAGAGAGAGGGTGTGAAGTAGAAGAGGACGAGGGATGTGAAGAAAATGGGCCAGACGAAGAAGGTGTGGATTAAAATGTTGGTGGGGTTGCTGTGATATGCGCCGTAGAAGGCGAAATGAGTCTCGAGATCGAACAATCCCATGATCGATCGGTCGATAGATGATTGAAGGAATTGAAAGGAAAGAGGGCGAACGAACACAAACAGACGTTGGGGAGAAGATGCTGACTAGAAGCTTCAAGAGGAGAGAGACGGTAAGGTGGAGAAAGACAAAACTCGAAAGGAATTCGGAACTTTCAATGCTCTTTTATCCCATTGGAACTCGCTTAGAAGTCAACAAATGTGAGCAGGGAAAATGACGCACGCATGGGGCCAATTAACATATCATAATTTTGACATTTGTTTTAAAACCAGGGAAAATTTTAAAACAAGCCCAAACTTTACCTAGATTTCGAATTAGGATTAAGAGAGAGAGAGAGAGCGCGCGCGCGCACTACTGTATGCACATCCGAAGTTGCTCGGTGCACATTCAAATACTTAAAATTCAACATGCCCATATGTAAAATGATGAAATATCTTGCTTGCAAGATGATATATTCGGCGTGCTGTTTTCAATATAATGCATTGAATGCCCATCTAACTAATTCAATGGCCGGGTATTGATCTCAGACTCTGTTTGTGTGGTGTCAGATTTTGTAAAAACCTTTAGGACACGTTTGGTAACCATCATCGTGAGAGGATTCCTCTCAATTTTCTGTGTTCTCGTGGAAAACGAACGTTTGGTAACACAACGAAAAATACATCAAAGAATCCATAGACCCATGCTTTTGAGGACTCACTCAGTCAAACTGATGCCGATAGATATGGACGAAAAAGAACCACGAGCAAAATAACAAATAATATGAACAACTCCAATCTTTGTTATCAGTAATCAACTAGTATTCACCCAAGAGGAGACCCACCTATGGAATACAGAGTTGACATGATCACCACTCAAAGGAAAACTTCCCGAGATATAGAACAAAAATCCAAGTTCACCACTCAATAGAAGAATTCCCCAGAGATACAGAACACAAACAATAAGAACAATACTTTTTGAAACAAAGCCAAAGGCTTAATTTTTATTAACTGAAAACCTCCCCAAAAACAGTACCGAACATGCCTTTATATAGGCTAGGTTATGAGTCTTCTCCAATTAATATAAAAATACCAAAATACCCTACCTTAGCCTTCAAGGAAAAGAAATCCTAAATTTGTAAGGAAATATTAAAATCCCTAAACTTGGAGAGATAGAAATAATAAGATGACAAAAATACTAAACTTGGAGAGAAAGAAATAATAAAATGACAAAAATACTCTATATTAAAATACTCCTGTATCATGCTCCCCCGGTTGAAAGAGACTCGTCCTCGAGTCTTGAATCAGCTTCATCTTCATAGTAAGGGGATAAGTCAGATACGTTGAATGTTGCTGAAACACCATAGTCTCCTGGAAGTTCAATCTTGTAAGCATTGTCCCCGATTCGTCGCAATACTTTGAATGGCCCATCCGCCCGAGGCATCAGCTTCCCATGTTTTCCAGTTGGAAAACACTCTTTTTGAAGATGAATCCACACCAAATCTCCTTCTTTGAATGTTGCAGGCTTGCGATGCTTGTTAGCCCTCAAATGATACTTCTCATTTTGCTTGATAATTTTGTCTCGAATCTGTTCATGCATCTTTTTAATAGCCGTGACTCGCTCCTCAGCATCTCCACTAAACTGTTGCGTAATAGGAATGGGAGCTAAGTCCAACGGACTAGTAGGATTAAGACCATACACAGCTTCAAAGGGGCTGCAACCAGTAGTCTGGCTTAAAGAATGATTATAAGCAAATTCAGCCTGAGCTAGCATAAGATCCCACTGACGAATATTCTTACCCACAAGACTCCTTAGAAGATTTCCCAAGCTTCGATTAACTACTTCAGTTTGACCATCTGTTTGAGGATGATGAGATGTACTGAAGAGTAATTTAGTACCAAGCCTTCGCCATAAAGTGCGCCAAAAGTGACTCATAAACTTAGGATCTCGATCAGAAACTATTGTCTTTGACACACCATGAAGTCGTACAATCTCCTGAAAATATAAGTCAGCTACATGTGAAGCATCCATGGTTTTGTTGCAGGAAACAAAGTGCGCCATTTTAGAAAACCTATCAACAACCACCATGATGGAATCCTTATTCCTTTGAGTCCGCGGCAATCCCATCACAAAATCAATGCTAACTTCTTCCCAAGGTACATTTGGAACCGGTAATGGAGTATAAAGTCCTATGTTTTGCCCATGACTCTTGGCAATGTGACAAGTCTTGCAACGCTTCAAGTGTCTCATAATGTCTCGCTCCATTCGCGGCCAATTAAAATGGTCTGCCACCAAGGAAAGAGTTTTGTCTCGCCCAAAATGTCCCGCTAGGCCTCCTCCATGAGCTTCCACAATAATTGCCTCCCGCAATGAACATTGAGGAATGCACAACCGGTTATCTTTGAAAAGAAATCCATCCTGCAAGACAAAGTGATTAAAAGGTCCTTTCAAACATGCAATTAAAATAGTGTCGAAGTATGGATCATCCTGATAAAGCTCCTTGAGAACCTCGAAGCCTAAAACCTTCACTTGCATAGTGGTAAGCAAGGAATGCCTTCGACTAAGAGCATCAGCCACCTTGTTGAGCACTCATGAATTATATTTGATGGTGAAAGAATAAGCTTGTAACATCTCCACCCATTGAGCATGTCGCCTAGTAAGCTTATGTTGACCATTGAGAAACTTCAAAGCTTCATGGTCAGAAAATAACACAAATTCTGTGGGCAATAAATAATGGCTCCAATGATCCAAAGTGCGCACAATAGCATAAAATTCTTTGTCATAGGTAGAATATCGCTTACGAGCATCATTTAGTTTCTCACTAAAAAAAGCGATAGGCTTTCCTTCTTGACTAAGGACGGCACCAATTCCCACATTAGATGCATGACAATCAACTTCAAACAAAACCTCAAAATTTGGCAAGCCAAGAATTAGGGCTTCAGTTACCTTCTTCTTAAGACTCTCAAAACTCTTTTGTGCTTCCTCGGTCCATTGGAACACTCCTCCCTTCAAGCAATTAGTGATAGGTGCAATAATAGTGCTAAAATTACAAATAAATCGACGATAAAAGGAAGCTAACCCATGAAAACTTCGAATATCATGCATAGACTTCGGAATAGGCCAGCTCATTATTGCCTCTACTTTGCTTGAATCCATCTTGATCCCCTCACTAGAAACCACAAAACCCAAGAAAACCAAGCTGTTTGTGCAAAAGTGACACTTCTTCAAATTGGCATAAAGCTTTTGTTCACGAAGCTTCTTAAAAACTTGACGAAGATGCATCAAGTGTTGTTCAACATGCTTGCTATAGATTAAAAAATCATCAAAGTAAACCACAACAAACAAACCAATAAAAGGTTTAAAAATATGATTCATAAGCCTCATAAACGTGCTAGGAGCATTAGAAAGGCCGAATGGCATAACCATCCATTCATAAAGGCCATCCCGAGTTTTGAAAGCAGTTTTCCACTCATCGATTGGTCTCATTCGGATTTGATGGTACCCACTACGAAGATCAATCTTGGAAAATATAGTAGCACCATGCAGTTGGTCAAGAAGATCATCAAGACGTGGAATAGGGAATCGATACTTGATAGTGATTTTATTGACCGCTCTACTATCCACACACATACGCCAAGAACCATCTTTTTTTGGCACAAGGAGAGCTGGAATAGCACATGGGCTCATGCTTTCCTTTACTAACCCTTTCCCCATTAACTCCTCAACTTGGCTCTGCAACTCTTCTTGCTCCTTTGGATTCATCCTATATGCTGCCTTGTTTTGGAAGACTTGCACCAGGTATAAGGTCAATGCAATGTTGTATATCTCTCATAGGTGGTAATCCTGGTGGAATTTCATCAAGCACGACATCCATAAATTCTTGAAGTAAGGTATCTACAATCTGAGGCACGTCACCCTTCTCCTCATTCTCTTCCAATACTACAAGTGCATAGGACTCAGTAAATTCCATCATCGCCTTTTCTACTTCAGATTTTGATAGTAGATTATTACCCTATCCTTTAGAAGGCTTGGGATAACTCTCCATCTTAGTAGGCCCTAACACCACCTTCACTCCATCTTTCACAAAAGAATAAGTATTTTTATACCCATCATGAATTACTCTTCTATCATATTGCCAGGGGCGACCAAGTTATAAATGACATGCATCCATAGGTATAACATCACATAGCACCTCATCCGAATATTTTTTTCCAATAGAAAATTGAATGAGACAACGTTTATGAACCTTTACCTCGTTACCCTTACGAAGCCAAGAAAGCTTATATGGTTGAGGATGATCTTCCGTTTTCAGCTTCAATTTCTCTACCATCTTCACCGCCACAACATTTTCACAACTTCCCCCATCAATAATGATATAGCACACCTTGCCTTGAGAAGTACACCTCGTATGGAAGATATTGTGACGAAGCCAATTATTGTCTTCTACATGGGCTGCACTCAAGCTCCTGCAAACAACCAAAGATTCCCCTTAATCGGCATAGATAATTTCTTCTTCGTCGTCTACCCCTTCATCATATATTGGCTCACCCAAATCTTCTGTCCCGTTGCCTACATCTTCCTCCACAAGAGACACAATTTTACGGTTAGGACAATCAGAAGCAATATGACCAATACCTTGGCATTTAAAACATCGACGATTAGTAGGAGGATTGGCACTTTTAGGAACAACTGCTGAAATTTCTTGTTTAAGAGGAGGCTTTGATGACGATGCCTTGGCAGAACTTGCCTTAGGGGTGAACACACTCCCCGATTAAAAGACATGTCGCGGCTTGTAGAATGAAAATTTCCTTTCCGGGACTCCTTCAATTGCTTTTCAACTTTTGCTGCAAGCTTACAAACATCGTTAAAAGTCCAATAGGGCTGTAGTTGGACCACATCACAAATTTCAGCACGTAATCCACCAAGATAACGGGCAATAGTTTGTTCTTCAGGCTCCAAAATATCACACCGCAACATTAAGTACTCAAATTCAGCAGTATAATCATCAACAGACAAATCCTTTTGCTTATAATTATGAAATTGAAGAAAAGCATCTTGCCTGTAATTATCTGGAAGAAATTTCTTCTTTAGCACTTTCTTCATCTTGTCCCAAGTTTCAATGTGACTCTTCCTTTCACGAGCTCTCTGCCTTTTGAGATGGTCCCACCAAATTGACGCATGTTTTTTTTAGTTTGATTGCGACAATCTTCACTTTGCGATGTTCTGGAACATCTTTATATTCAAAGATCCGCTCTGTTGTAAGCAACCAATCAATGAATTCATCTGGTTGAGCTCTCCCTTCGAATTCCGAAATTTCAACCTTGATGTTAAAAGGTTCTTGTCGGAATTCAAAATTTCTACGAGCAATATTTAGATTTGGTTCTGGGCTAGGCTCACGGTGGAAAGGATTGAATTCTTCTCTTTCATCATTTGATACTTCATCCTCTGATCCTTGGTGTGATGGATCATGTCTCAAAGATTGAAAACGCACCAATTCTTGTTGAAGTTGTTGCACTTGTCTTCTCAATTCTTCATTCTCAATATCACGAAGATCACGCTCGCGGTTTGGTCTCTCGACTTCCGGACCACGACGACCACAACCCCGATAGGCCATCACAAACGCAACCCAGATCTCTGATACCACCTGATGTCGGTAGATATGGACGAAAAAGAACCACAAGCAAAATAACAAATAATATGAACAACTCCAATCTTTGTTATCAGTAATCAACTAGTATTCACCCAAGAGGAGACCCACCTATGGAATACAGAGTTGACGTGATCACCACTCAAAGGAAAACTTCCCGAGATATAGAACAAAAATCCAAGTTCACCACTCAATAGAAGAATTCCCCAGAGATACAGAACACAAACAATAAGAACAATACTTTTTGAAACAAAGCCAAAGGCTTAACTTTTATTAACTGAAGACCTCCCCAAAAACAGTATCGAGCATGCCTTTATATAGGCTAGGTTATGAGTCTTCTCCAATTAATATAAAAATACCAAAATACCCTACCTTAGCCTTCAAGGAAAAGAAATCCTATATTTGTAAGGAAATATTAAAATCCCTAAACTTGGAGAGATAGAAATAATAAGATGACAAAAATACTAAACTTGGAGAGAAAGAAATAATAAAATGACAAAAATACTCTATATTAAAATACTCCTGTATCACAAACCCTACCCCGACAGACATTGAGAAGCCACGGAAGGATGGATTTGCGGAGCTACCGTGCTTCACACGTTAGTGTAAGGGTCACCTTTTTTCTTTTTTTTCTTTTCAAATTTCTAGTTTTTATAGGCCCCACAATCAAGATCTGAACCGGTAGTCTTGTTTAAAAAGGCCCAAAACGACTAGTAGGTTAAATATCAGTCGTTCATTCTTAACAGACCTTGAGATATTTGCCAAAAAGTCCAAATCGTCGGATCTCAATTTTTGGATGCTTGTGGGCCCTGCTTGAGCAATCTGAACCGTTACAAACCCTTCAGAAGGCCCAAATTCCCTACTAGGTTAAGTTTGGCAGCGTGACTCTTCATGGATTTTGAGAAAACTGGGAAAAATTCTGATCGTTGATCTCCCTAGTGCAAAAAAAGGGATTTTGTTGCAATCTGACTTTCTTTTTTTTTCTTTTTCTTTTTTTTTTTTATTGTATGGGCTCCAAAAGCATGATCTGAACCTTTCACATTCTTTAGAAGACCAAAACCGTTAAAGGCTCAAATTTCAGGCTTTAATTCGTCATGGATTTTGAGATATTTGCGAAAAATTCTAGAGCCTTTTTTTTTTTGTGGGCGCCATTTGCAAGATTTGAACCGTTTACATTTTCTAGAGAGCTAATAATGGCTATGGTGCAAAATTTTCAAGCCTTGAGTTTAAATGGATTATAAGATTTTTGCAAAAATCTACAACCGTTGGATCACATATAGTGCAAATGGTAGGATTCCTCTATGTTTGCCTAACTTGGAACTTTCATGAGACACCCTCTGTGGAAAGGTTGTTTCCAGCAAATTAAAGGAATCATCTAAATTGAGGATTCTTCTCGATTTGCCAAACGTGCCCTTATAACAGTTTTCTTAAGGGAAGAGGACTAGTATCTCATTACTTGATTATGCTTGCGAGCTATTTGATGGTTTTTCAAAATGAAACATGGAACGAAATTATATAATGATGCTTACATATATAGTGTAAATGGTTATCGATCCATCATAATGATAGGGATCCATTATTATATATGAAGCAAACTAAATGCAATTGAGAAATCAGGCTCAATCAATTTTGAACCCCACTATTTTTTTGACCTCCTGCGCCATGTCGGCACAACTGGGCCTTTTTTAAAAAAGGCCCAAAACGACTAGTAAGTCAAATATCAGCCGTTGGGTGGGCCTGACGGGCTGTGCCCAACCGTGCTTCACGTGCCAGGCTCCTCAGCCCAGCACGGCCTATGCCGTGGGCCATTGACTCCCGTGCACGGCCCAGCCCGTCCCATTTGACATTCCTAGGATCCGTCTAACTCACCAAATCACATTAAAAAATAAAAAAGAAAAAAGAACTACACTATTTTAAGCCTTCATATCGGCCACTCCCACTGGTATGAAATTGACAATCCAGCATATAACAGCAATATTAACTGTAAATCGTATGGGAGCTGCTTATCCCAACTCATACTGAATTGACAGTTCGATTTGACTCTAAGACTTAATTCTCCTTATCCTTGAGATTAAAACGTCATTTACAAATTCGTTGAAACATCAGTTCCATAATAACAACAAAAGAAAACTAATTGCAGGAATTTTACATTACATGGCACCAAAACGATGTTACAAATTTCTATGGGCTTATTTTAAAAAAATCAGACCTAAACTAGGTGCCTTGGAATAGAATCAGATGAGCAGCTCATCGAGTTTGACTGGATTTTGTAGGGTCCTGGTCAGACTCAATTGTATTGGTGCCCCTCAAGACCGAGTTAATTTGGCTGAGGGAGGGTTTTTTTTTTTTTTTTTTAGTATCAAATTTATTTTCGTACCATTGCTTCGAGACATGGAAAATATTCATGAACATTCTTGCAACTTTCAATGTATGCATCAACTTCCCAACTGAAAAGGAAAAAAAAAAAAAAAAAAAACATGAGGTAGAGGCAAGGGTCATGCAATGATTGGAAAAAAAAAAAAAGGAAGAAAGAATAAATGATTGAAAAAAGCTAAAAGAGCTCGTTGGTATAATCCAATATAAATGAATGTTTACACTAGCAGCTTGCAATAATTAAAATACACATCCCCCTATTTAGTCCACCTACTTTGGATCCATGGAACCATGCTTGTCCATGGCTGGTATTTGGAGTTGCTTGCAAGAAAGATTATCAGCCAGCAGTTTAATCGAACATATGAGGAAGGGTCCTCACAGCCATGAATGCATCCACCCTCTGACCAAAACTAAAGTTCAAAAAATTAACAATAGACAAAATCATTTGGGAATTGATAGCCATCCACAAACCAATAATATCAAGGCCATACATGCATATTACAGGCTTATAAACATCATACACTAGAACTACTTAATGCTTAATAATAACTCAACTAGGTTTGTATTCAAACAGGACTCAATTGTAAAATGACTCAATTTGTCAAACAGTCAACTGGGTCTCTCTGTGTTCTTGCATCCCTTTGATCATGCTGAATGATAAGCTAAACTCCGAACATATATTATTGAATCGGGTCTGCTTGCTAAGTTTTTGTGGACTCAATGAAGTTTCTAGGGAAGTAGGTTGCTTAATAGGTTATCAAGAACACGTTGCCCAAGAAAATATCAATATCTGCAACACATGATCTAAATTGCTACAAACTGCCAGTGAATATTGTTAACAGGGTTCAAAATTTAGTGTAAAAGAAAACAGCATAGTTGATTTGGGTACATCTTTTCTACTGTAAAAAGAAAATGATTTACAAACATACAGTATGGTCCTTTTTACTGCAAACAAATCTAAAGTCAGAATAGAAAATTGTGACATACGGCACTGTAAGTGCCTAAAATAATACGGACTTGCTTTAATGGGATCCGCCACGGAATTCCTGGTGAAGGGGAGGACTTAGAAGGCCTGAAATAAGAGAGAGATGGGTTAGAGGCCCTGGCTGCAGTCAGTCGAAGGCACTCCGACACCTAAGTTAGTACTATTACTGAACAAAGGGTGAGTGAATGGAGAGGGAGAGAGGATTCAGGATTTTCTTACCCCCACTTGTTCTGCCTTGTGCCAATTTATAGGTGTTGGCCTTATCGGACCCTTCCTTAGTGGGGGTTGGTGGATGCATAGTCCTATCAGACCATACTTTCTCCCGTTAGTGGAGGTAGGTAGGGGTTCTGTCCCATCAGACCATACTTTGATCTTCCATATGATTGCTGATGAGACGGCTGCATGAGACCTACGTCTTTCCCATATCCGGCGCCCATCTTGTATGTCGGAGCGTGGCCATAACCTCATTAATTTTTTATTGACATGGTTCCCACCTCGGCTGGCCGAGTTGCTGGAGACGTCATCGCAGTCTCATCTCGGCACCGCTGCCGAACTGCGCATCCCTTTGCTTTTACCGAACTGCACAAAGGGTAGAGGATCGGCCAATACATTCCCCTTGGTAGACCCAACTCTAGGAGCTGGGATCGAGGCGGGCTTAGCTGGATCATTCGCCGGGTTCTTTGCTCATGAAACGACCCCACACAATTGCCCCCCGAGCTCTGGGTTTCAGAGTTCGGCTTTGAGACCGGGAGCTCGACTTTAAGAGAGGGAGATCTCATCTTGGTATGGGCCTTTGAAGAATGCGGGCGTCTTATTTATGAGGCTTTTATTTTAGGCAATTAATGAGGTGATTAGGGTCGCCATGCCGGGGACGATCGCCTATTTGTTTCCGGCAATTGGGAGTTCGAAGAGAGGGAGACTGCGGCGGAGAGGCGGTATAGGATACCCCGACATTACGGGATTCCTCCAAGTAAATGCCGAACTCCTTTGTGCCTATTTTCCTGTCCTGCCCTTTCTTTTACCGATCGGAGACCCTTTCGTTTTGTCTGTGCAGAAATCGGGTAGAGGATGAGCGAAGCCATCAACTCTGGTTGGAGGCCGAACGGCGACTGGCAAAGGGCAATACGCAAGTACAAGGGTCACAACTCTCGCGCCGCCTGGTCGCTCCTCGGGTACGAACCGAGGTACAAGACTTACATAAAAAGGAAACCTTCGGCCGATGACGTGACCGCCGACCTCAAGCGTCGAAAGGTTTCGGGAGCCGAGACTTCCACCTCTCGAGCCGATCCGGAGCCCGATCTTCAACAGATCGTTGAATCCTACTCCTCTCCAAGCTCCGAGGAAAGGAGAATGCCACTGCGCCATCCTCCGTTGGTGACAAAGAAATTGGGAGACAAATTTTTTTGGGGGGAAGCTTCTACCCCCAATCCCCCCGTCGCCAATAAAGAACCGGGCCCTGCCGCTCAAGGTGTTGCCGGGGCTCCTCCTACTGCCGGCGTTGCGATCCGAGAGCGCTCTGCAGAGATCCCAAAGGAAAAGGCTCGGACGGAGAAGGGACCCCGGCCCGAGAAGCCGAGCTCATCGAGACGGGAGCGTCCCGCTGAGGAGGAGAGGGAGTGAGCCCCGGAAAAGCGGCCTAGGATTGAGGGCCCAGCCGAGAAGAACTCCGGGCGAGGCACGGAACAGGCACCGGCGGCGGGCTCGGCACTCCCCCGGGAAGGGCCAACCATTTGGAACCCGTCTTTGTTGCTCAGGCCGGGGCGGCCGGTTACAGTTGACGACCACCTCCATGGGAATCCCCTCGCAGCAGCAACGTTTGCGAACGCTTGTGCTTTACCGCAGGATATAGAGAAGCTGCAGCGCCAGGAGGACGCGGCACTGTTGATCGGCACTCTACAAGCGGCTTTCTCGGCGAGTCTTCTTAAAATCTTTGATTGCTTCACCATTGGGTTCCCGTTCTTGACACCTGGATCTTTTTCCTCGTAGATCATCTAGCGGGCGAAGGTGTCGTTGGACAGGATCCAGCATAGAGACACCAGGATCGAGAAGCTAGATGCTGAGAGGAAGAGGCTCTCTGAGGCCCTGGAGGGCAGCTGCAAAAGGCTGAAGGAGGAGGAGGAGAAGAACTTTAGCCTTGGCAAGGACCTCGAATCCGCCGTGAGCGAGGTTTGCAAGGCAAAGGAGGAATGTCTCGCGCTGAAGGGGGCGGCCGAAGTCAAAGCGAGAAGGGCAATTCAGCTTGAGGCCGAGCTGGAAGAGGCAAGGGCCAAATTGAGAAGGAAGAGCGCCGAGCTTGAGGTCGTTCGCAAGGAAAAAGCTGATATCAAAGCTTCGACCCAGGCAGAATTGAACGCTGCTTTCCGTGACGGGGTGGAGGAAGCCACTAAGGACTACGACACGCAAGTTGAAGCTCTAGGCCCGCATCTATTCGAGTATGGGTGCAAGGCTATTCTGAAAAAGATGGGGGTCCTCGAGGATCATCCTATATATCAGGACCTGCCCAGACTCGAAAACCAGGCTTCCAAGAAGAGTCTGGTTCCTCCCCCCAATCCCCCTGCTGCCGCTCTTCCTGAGGCTCCCCTAGAAGCCTCTTTTCAAGCCCCAGCAGTCGAGACTCCTTCTGAAGCTCCTCCTTCTGATGCTCCCTCCAGAACTATTTGAGCTTCTTCTTGTATATTTTTCTTTCTTTCTATATTGTAAAGATGTACTCTATAAAGAAAAATTTTCCATTCAATAAAAGATCCTTTCTTACTTCCTCTTGTGATTGCGTACTTTCTTTTTTTTTTTTTTTTTTTAGAATCGCTTGAATTTTTCTGATAATGCGCTTAAATGTTTTGTGATGGACGTGTATTCCAGCTTTTTGGGGGTTTAAATGTCGGGAAATGACTAAGGAAATTAGTTCGGCAATCCCACTTGTTGACTCCCGAAGTGATCGGTCCTCTAATGGAACCATAATTTATAACTGGTCCAGTGACTGAGCTGGGGTGATGATATAAGTAGGTCCTGTCACCAACCCCGAGTGACTGCAGGTCTTTTAACCAAGCCTGAGTAGCAGATGGTTTTATAACTGGTGCTGAGAAATGGCTAGTTCCGTAACCAGGCCTAGTTAGCAGCTGGTTTTGTAACTGAGCTGAGATTATGGCTGGTTCTTTAACCGAGCCCGAAATAGCAGCTGGTTCCGTAACCGAGCTGGGGTTATGGCTGGTTCTTTAACCTAGCCTGAAATAACAGTTGATTCCGTAACCGAGCTGAGGTTGTCGAGTCTTGGGACAGAGCGTGTTTCAAATGGGGAAAGCTTGGCAATTTGGAAAAATTCGTCTTTATTGTCTGTAATAAGTACAATCTCAAAAGTAATATTTCTTGAGGTGCGCGGCATTCCAAGGGCGTGGTAGTTCCTTGCCGTCCATGTCTTCGAGCCTGTAAACAAACTGTCCAGCAGTCGAGACAACTTTGAATGGTCCTTGCCAGTTTGGTCCCAGTTTGCCTTCTCTTGGATTTTTGTCCGCGGGCAGCACTTTCTTTAGGACTAGCTCTCTAGTAGAGAATTTCCTTTCCCTGACTTTCTGATTGTACCCTTTGGCTAGTTACTTTTGGTAGGAAGCTAAGCGTATGGCCACGGCTTCTCGTCATTCTTCGGCCAAGTCAAGCTCCTTGGCCAGATTCGCCTTGTTTTGTTCTTGGTCAAAGAGATCTGTTCTCAAGGTTGGGAGGCCGATTTCGAGAGGAATTACTGCTTCCATCCCATAAGCTAGGGAAAAAGGCGTTGCAGAGGTGGAACGTCTCGGAGTGGTCCTGTAAGCCCAAAGGACACTTGGAAGCTCCTCTACCCATCTTCTCTTGGCTCGGTCGAGTCTTTTCTTTAGCCCATCGAGCACTACTTTGTTCAAGATCTCGGCCTGGCCATTACTTTGCGGATATGCTGGGGTGGAATAGTGATTTTGAATACCGAGCTCCTGACAGAAGTTTCTGAAGAGGTTTGAGTCGAACTGGGTCCCATTGTCCGATATCAGTGTTTGAGGAATACCAAATCTCGTGACGATGTCCTTCTAGACGAAATTCTTTGAATCCAGCTCGGTAATGGAAGACAGTGGCTCTGCTTCTATCCATTTAGTGAAATAGTCAGTAGCTACTATTAGCCACCTCTTATTCCCGGGAGTTCGGTGCAGAAGTCCAACAATATCCAGACCCCATTGGGCGAAAGGCCATGGGCTTGAGAGTGGACTCAGATCTTGGGCTGGCTGATGGAGTGAGTGTGAGAATTTCTGATATTTCTCGCACTTTCTAACGTAGAGTTGCGCATCCTTTTGCATGTATGGCCACCAATAGCCCTGACTGATGGCTCGGTAAGCCAGTGATTGGCCCCCAATATGACTTCCGCAGATGCCTTCGTGGATTTCGTAAAGGAAATCCTCGACCCGGCTCGGGTGAACACACTGTAGGTAGGGTCCTAAGAAGGACTTTCTGTATAGCTTGCCTTCCTAAGATAGCCAGAACCGTGCTGCCTTCATTCGGATTTTGTGAGCCTCGTTCTTCTCTTCGGGAAGCTGGTCGTCTTTTAGGAAGGCAATTACTGGATCCATCCAACTTGGACCGAGACGACATGCAGGACTTGCCGAGGTGGGGGGAGCTCTATGCTTGGTGTGTCCAGTGTTCCTACCTCGACTTCTTTCTTCTTTCCGGCTTCAACGGCAGAGGCCAGACTTGCAAGGGTGTCGATATGAGCATTGGATTCTCTGTCGATCTGTTTGATCTCAGCTTGTTGGAAATGCGAAAGGAGGCGTTTTGAATGAGACATGTAGGCCATCATCCTTTCATCGCGAGCTCTGTAGTCCCCGTTGAGCTGGCTTGTCACCAATTGAGAGTCGTTAAAGACCAAAACTTTTTGTGCCCCCAGGATCTTGGTGCTGCTGAGTCCCACGATCAGGGCTTCGTATTCAGCTTCATTATTAGATGCTTTAAAACCAAGCGTCGTGGCTTGTTCGATGACGAGTCCTTCTGGAGACTGGAGGACTATTCTAATGCCGGCTCTTTTGTTTGTCGAGGACCCATCGACGAAGATTTTCCAGGATGAATCGAGGAACTGCTTCCAAGATCGTTTGTCCTCGGCTTTGGTATTGCTGCCGTCCTCTTTTGCAGTATCTTTCCCCTGACTGCCCCCCAGTTCAGTGTCGGGCTGGCTTGGCACTGAACTTGGAGAAACAAACTCTACGATGAAGTCGGCTAAAACCTGAGCCTTAATTGCCGTTCTGGGTTGGTAATGGATATCATACTATCCTAATTCGACGGCCCACTTCGAAATCCTGCCAGAGAAGTCCGCTTTTTTGAAAAGGGACTTGAGTGGGTGTTCTGTAACAACCACCACAGTGTATGTTTGGAAATAATGAGAGAGCTTTCGAGAGGCGCTGACGAGTGCCAACGCGAGCTTCTCAAGTGGCAAATACCTTGTTTCGGCATCAAACAGGATCTTACTCGTATAGTAAATTGGCTTCTGTTGCCTGTCCTCTTCTCTGATCAGTACCGAGCTCACAGCGTGTTCCGAAACAGCCAGGTACAGGTAGAGTGTCTCGCCTTGCTTTGGGGTGGACAGCAGGGGAGGCGAGGACAAATAATTCTTGAGCTCCTGGAGAGCTTGGTCGCATTCTCGAGTCCACTAGAATTTTGAACTCTTCTTCAGGAGTTGAAAGAAAGGACGACATTTGTCCGAAGCGTGGCTAATGAAACGGTTGAGCACTGCTGCCATCCCGGTGAGCCTTTGGACCTGTTTTGCCGTGGTCGGGCTTTGAACTGCTTGTATAGCCGAAATCTGCTCTGTATTAGCCTCAATTCCTCTTCTGGTGACTAGGCTTCTAAGGAATTTGCCGGAGCCAACTCCAAATGTGCACTTTGATGCGTTCAACTTCAGTTGGAATTTCTTTAGGATGTCAAAAGTTTGGCGGAGGCCGGTCAAGTGGTCCTGTGATTCCTTGGACTTGACGACCATGTCATCGATGTAGACTTCCATGGATTTGCCGAGCTGCGCTTGAAACATTTTCGTTACCAGCCTCTGGTAGGTCGCCCCACATTTTTTAACCCGAAGGGCATTGCTTTATAGCAATAGATGCCTCTGGGCATTATGAATGCGGTCTTTTCTTCATCGGGTCCATACATCGGAATCTGGTGATATCCCCGATATGCATCAAGGAAGCTCATCCTGTCATGCCCTGCCGTGGCGTCGATTAACTGATCGATCTTTGGGAGTGGGAAGCTGTCTTTGGGACAAGATTTGTTGAGGTCGGTAAAGTCGACGCATACTCTCCATATCCCGCTTTTCTTTTTAACCACCACGGTATTGGCGAGCCATTCAGGGTAATGGACTTCTCTAATTGCTCCTGCTTCCACTAATTTGTCGACTTCCTCCAACACAGCTTCAGCTTGTTGGACCTGTCCTCCGGGCTTTTTGTATGACAGGTTTGTGCTTGGGGTCTACATTCAGCCTGTGACTCATAACCTCTGGGTCAATGCCTGGCATCTTATAGGGGGTCCAGGCAAGAACCTCTTTGTTCTGCAGCAAGAAATCGAGGAGCTCGGTCCTCTCTGGCTCGGTGAGCGGGCTGCCGAGTAGGAAGTACCTTTCGGGGTCATGCGGATCGATTCTGATCTCGGCCAGATTCTCGACGCTCTTCTGCTCAGGAGTTCGGCCGAAATCCTCCACTTCTGCTTCAAGCTCGGCCATGTGTACTTGTGACGGCTCCTTTTCATCAGATGCTACGGCCATCAAGCACTGTTTGGCCATCTCTTGGTTGCCCCTGACCGTCACTACCTCAACTCTGCCATTCTCTCTTTCCAACGGAAACTTTAACTTTTGGTGATAAGTGGATGGCACAGCCTCCATGCTATGCAGCCAAGTTCTCCCCAGTATGGCATTGTAAGGGGACGGTACGTCTACTACCAGGAAATTGGCTAGCATGCTGGCTTCTCCGATCTGAACCTTCAAGGAGACCCTTTCTTTGGGGTAAACTGGCTTCGAACTGAACCCCACGAGAGGGGTGCGTGACTCCTGCAGGTCTTCTGCTTTGAGGCCCAGTTTTTTGAAGCAGTCGAAGTATAGGATCTCCGATGAGCTACCAGGATCTACCAGTACCCTCTTGACCACAAAATTTTTGAGCTTCAGAGTGAGCACCAGTGGGTCATTGTGAGGCAAGTGGATCCCTTGAAGATCTTGGTCCGAGAACCAAATTCGGGGCTTTTCCGACTGAGCTTTCTTTGCAGCTGGTTCTAGCTCGGTAGTCAGCACTTGTTTATTGTGGGAAGCCTTCCTGGCTTCGGCTCGTGCCTGATTGTGTCCTGCTAGCATGGGTGCCAAGTGGATGACGTTTATGACCCCTTCCGGCTCGTTGCTGTCTTCATCATCCTAGTGCTGACGAGCACGGATGTTATTGCTGCTTTCTTCCTTCACATAATCTTTGAGGTGTCCTTCTTTGACGAGTTTCTCGAGGTGAGACTTGAGGGACATGCAATCCTCGGTTTTATGTCCGTTCTGCTTGTAGTAAGAACAAAACTTACTTTGATCTCGGGTAGAAGGATCTCCCCTCATTGGCTGAGGCCATGTAAAGAATGGCTGCGTCCTGATCTTGGTGAGGATCTTGTAGATCGTCTCTTTGAAGATGGTGTTCACTGCTTTGTATGAATCTGATGACGGTTTGAACTTCTTTTTCTCTCTTGAGGTGGGGGACGAGATCATCGCCGAGCTTGCCGAGACCTTCTGGCGACTCGTTTCCTCCTTCGAAAATGGCTTCTTGTCCTTCCTGGGAAATTTGTCTCCGCGGTGGCCATCTCCGCGCTCAAGACCAAAGTTCTCCCGGGCTCTGGTCTCGTCCTCCTCTTGTTCAATGAACTGGTTTACTCGGGCCATCAGTGCTTTCATTGTGCCCACAGGGTATCGAACGAGCTCTCTTCGGAGATCGATGCTCGGCAACAGGGCCTCCTTAAAGCACATGATGGCCAGTTCTTCATTGGCATCTTCTATCTGGCTATAAATAGTCCAGAATCTCTTCGCGAATCGGGTCAAGTTCTCGTCTAGCCTCATCCTCATGGCCATCAGGTCTTGGTTGGTCTTTGGGATGATCCTATGCGCTTGAAATTTTTCCAGGAAGGAGCCTGTGAGCTGTCGCCAGCTTAGGATCGACCCTCCTGGGAGAGCTCAGAACCATTTGAAAGGGAGATATTCGCCCAGGCTAGAGGAGAATACTCTGCAGTTTAGGTGCCTGATGTCACCCTATACTGACATTCGTTAAGTACAGTGCCTCAAAAGGGCTGCAGGATCCGAGGTTCCATCATAGAGGGTAAACCTCGGGATGCTGAATTTCTCGGGAAGAGGGAAATCCCTTATCTCCCTTGAGAAAGGAGATATGCCGAGTTCCCCGGAGCTGTAAGCATTCAACCGATCTCGAGCGAAGCCAGCCACCTCCATATTTTGCTGGACGGTCTGCTTGATATGCTGGTCGAGCCATTCCGGCATATCGCCTCCGTCTTGTGTCTTCTGCCTTTTTTCTCCTCGAGTTTCGCCGGGGCTGCTGCTTGAGCCTTCTTCATAAGTTTGGCGACGTTTCTTGTTGTCCAGGAATTGCCTTAGGTCCTGCCCAGTTGAGCGAAGACCAGAAGGTGGAGCCTAGTTCGCCGTTTGTAGCTGCTGCAGAAGTTAGCAAATCTGTTCGTTCTTCTCCTGGATGATGGTGTTTTGGGCTCTGATCTCCTCAGCATGAGGATCGTAGTCATGATCACCTCCTTCAGTCTGTCGGGACACGACGGTTGTCGGAGATTCGTCCCTTCGGGGCTCTTTTTCAAGATGAGATTTGCCCGTGATTTTTTTCTGACGAGGGGGGGGGGGGTTGTGCTGGCGTCGCTGCTCGTTGCTCTATGCGCGCATGTGAGATTATCTCTTGTAAAACTAGTGACGACGGCCTTGGGAGCCTTTCTTGCTGTGCACCAGACGGCGCTACTTCTTGCAACACCGGAGGCTGCGGCACTGGCACGGCTCGCGACGTTCTACCAATCTTTTTTGCTTTTGGTGGCATTTTGTTTTGACAGTTCCCACAGACGGCGCCAATTGTAAGTGCCTAAAATAATACGGACTTGCTTTAGTGGGATCCGCCACGGAATTCCTGGTGAAGGGGAGGACTTTGAAGGCCTAAAATAAGAGAGAGATGGGTTAGAGGCCCTGGCTGCAGTTAGCATAGTCCTATCAGACCATACTTTCTCCCGTTAGTGGAGGTAGGTAGGGGTTCTGTCCCATCAGACCATACCCTGATCTTCTATATGATTGCTGATGAGACGGCTGCATGAGACCCACATATCTGGTGCCCATCTTGTCTGTCAGAGCGTGGCTATAACCTCATTAATTTTTAATTGACATGGTTCCCACCTCGGCTGGCCGAGTTGCTGGAGACGTCATCGCAGTCTCATCTCAGCACCGCTGTCGAACTACGCATCCCTTTGCTTTTACCGAACTGCACAAAGGGTAGAGAATCAGCCAGTACATTCCCCTTGGTGGACCCAACTCCAGGAGCTGGGATCGGGGCGGGCTTAGCCGGATCGTTGGCCGGGTTCTTTCCTCATGAAACGACCCCACACATCAAAACACATCAAAGCATAGATCTCCTTACCTCATGTGAAGCATAGATCTCCTTACCTCATGTGTGACTTGGGCTCGGGCCCTACGATGTCTCACCACCAACTCTGTTAGAACTTCAATAAGAGAATTTTTAACCTCATCTGTCAATATCCGGCCAGCACCATATTCCTGGTAATACCAATCACATGCTTTAAGAACAGATACACCAAGACAAACTTGCGACTTTCAGCCAGAACATTTTCTAATAATATGAATTTCGACTTCAGAGAGAGACAGATCTTGCCTGGAAATAATAAGTGATAGTAGGCATAAGATAATGAAACCAAATACTAGATAATTATGTAAATTACCATAATAAACAAGAAAACACAGCAAAATAATAATAAATAGAATAAATAGAATGATCTCAACTCACTGTCCTGATGTGTTTGAGCTCAACATCACCTTCGGGGAAAAAACCAAGGTACTTTACTGGTATATCAACCTGACATCACCAAGAAATGAATTTGTAGGTCTAAAACGATCAACAAATGAACAAAAGAGGCCTTACGATCAATATAACCAAGCATGCACCACAACATAATCAATTTACACCTTTCTTTATATTCATCTTCAGTATATGCTCAATCCATGCTGGTGTCCAAGCCCACGAGGAAAGCAAGAAGAGCGACAAGGTTCAGTTCAGATTTGACTGTTTGCAGCATGGGAGCTGATTACCCCAAAAATCCCTAGGAACAATGAAAAAAATAAAAAAGATATCTCGGTAACGACAACTATAGGGGGTTGTATTGGCAAGATCCAATGGTGAACAACTGCCCAAAAGAAAAACCGCCTGGAAGTCCAAGGACCTTTAGTACCGTACCCTAGCCTCGAACCAACAGCCTTCGAGCCAAGCAAGACCACCCTTGTCCCTTTCATTTCTCCATTCAGCCTCCTTTTGTCCATGTGTTCTATATATATTTGTAAAAACCATAGTTCAAAATAGCGGTAGCAGTAGGTATAGAAGCTGTCAGCCAAACTGATAGATAGCAGGCGATATGTAGCGGCGTAGCGGTGTGAGTAAAAGATGTGGTAAAAAATTTAGAAAAAAATAAAAAAAATCAGAATATTGGAAAAGGCTAGAATTTAATGTCTTCTTTCAGTAGTAACTAAAGTAGGTGTAGTAGACCCACCATTGCAAAGAGGTCATGTATCATTGTATGATTGATCTATGGGATTAAAAAAAATCACCAAGAATCCACAAGTAAATAAGGGAAAAAACCTTCAAACCATTTGGAATTGATCTATAGGAAACTTAGAAAGTTAGTTGGAATACATTAGGATGTTGGCCCACTTTTATTTTTTTATTTTGAAAAATCTTAAAAGATCTGAACAAAAATAGCAAAAAAAAAAAGAAAAAAGCTCAAACTATTAAGGATTGATCTGTGGGAAACACTTATCTACATGTTAGAATGAATTTGGATGTGAATTCATTGTTCCACTTCGAGGGGAAAAAACCTTCTTTAAAAAAAAGTAGAAAAATATTTTTTTTATATAAAAAAAAAAAAAACCCTCCAATGATTTGGCATTGATCTATAGGAAACATAGATCTAAAAGTTACAAAAACATTTTTAAGTATCTAAATGTTACAAAAGCATTTTTAAGTGGTTCATGGAAAAAAAAAGAGAGTAAAATAAGCAAAAAGAAAGAGAAAAACAAGAGAGTTTAAAATCCACCACATACCTACCACAATAGGCCGTTGCAGCAAAATAACGGCTACTACGCATGTGAGTGCCGCTATTTTCAAAATAATGTAGTGGCCTCAGCCGATACAACCAATAATGTGACTGCTATGTCACCATTTTGAACCATGATAAAAACATAGTTACTATCACTACTATTGGAGCCTCGTCCTACCTATCCAGGCTTTGCTTTATTAGTACGATGTGACCCAACAACAGATAGAGTCTTCACACATTCACCACAAATACTTAGCCTTCAGAGTCATCACAATTGGCAAGCAAGACCCTAAAGAGTCATCCAACAAATCAGAAACCATTGCCCAATCAATACAACCACAAAATAAGAGTAAAAGAAAGAAATTTTCATTTATTCACAAAAGAGATATAAGTTATTTACAAAGGGCAATCCTGCCTATTAGGGACCTAGATAGGATTTTCTCTCTTTTATGAAATTGATTACGTGCCAATCTCTTGTTGCTTGATTTCCTCTTTCATTGATTACATGTCAATCAATTATCTTTTATTGGTTACATGACATCAATTATTATGCTAGATTTAAGATGACTTATCTAGATCTAAATGTAGGGATGTAAATAGGTCGGTTCTAGTCCGGGTCCATGGTGGAACCGGAACTATCTTTTAGATGAAGGATCCGGAACCGTAACTGTTTCAGAACCAATTTCCTAGTTCCGGAACTCGATCCAGTAAGATTAGCGGGATTCGGACCCGTCTGATTGAATTTGGAACTACTAATAATGGTGCTTCGTTCTCATTGTAGAATGTAGCAACTGTCATTTTATACAGATATGCAAAAAAAAAAAAAAAAAGGCAATTTTTTGCAGCAGTGAAGATTCAAACTCTTCCAGTCGAAAGAGTAGAAACGGGATGAAAACAAAACCCAAAAACACCACAATCTCATAAAAGGAGACAGTAATTGAAGGTAGGTAGTTTTCAAGCATTATCATGTCAAACAGAATCACCCCCTTTCACACATCTAAAATGGGCCACAGATACAACAATAACAAAGGGAATGCTAGGACTAAGACATGAGAAATAACAGCAAAGCTAAAATCTAAGTCAGAAGCAAGAAATCCCAAATGGTTTTGCAAGCATAGAGGCAGAGATTAAAAAGGGAAAAAAGTAAATGACATAGTGCACCTTCAGCCAGCTACTGAGTGATAGAAGGAATGAAAACAACAAAGCCATGGATCTTTCAAAACCATGCACTCAGATGAAAGGAACCCGTAAGGAAAATCCAACAACAGATGATAAGAATGAGAGAGAGAGAGAGAGAGAGAGAGAGAGAGAGAGAGAGAGAGAGAGAACTCTAAATTGATTGATAGAGCTTATCTCTTGAAATTGATTTGAGATCTAATTTCTCAAACTGATTTGAGATTTCAAACATCCAAGGGTCCCAACACTATGTCCTTGTAAAAAACCTCCTATATATATTTAGATTCCTATTTTGATGCACCTTTTATATTTCATTATATTAGGACTACTTTATTTTTCCCTAAAACCCCTCCATTGGTTTTAGTATGATTAGGACTCTCTTTCTATATTTTTGTCAAGTGTAACTCTATAAAAAGAGTCATTGGAGATTGTAGTAAGCATTTATAAATTATCAATAGAAATTCTGTTTTAGAGGTTTTTGGTCTCTCGAATGATTTGAAAATGTGTTGGGTTCCCTCAAATGATCTGAATTATCTTTTTATTTATTTTTTTCTTTTGTTTTGTGATCGGGCCATTACAATCGGTATCGAGGACAATTCGATCCAACGACCCATCCATTTTCTTATCCATCTCATCTTCTTTTCCATAAAACTCTAACCTTATTCCATTGTCCCTCATCCAAGTTAAAAAATTCCCCAAAATCTAAAAGAAAAAAAAAAGAGAAAAAACCTACTCCAACCTAAGCCGAAACTCCCCTATCCTTGAATTCGGGTCTGCCACCCAATTCTCCAGAGAGAGAGAGAGATAGAGAGACGAAAGAAAGAAAATGAGAAGAATAGGCGGATCATGCTTCATCTCAGACGACCATCACCTACATCTGCATTATCTCGTTTCATCAACATCTATCAAGAGCAGCCATCAGCAGGGTCCTCTTGAGTCTCTGCAGAGAGTCCAAATCCTCTATTCAATCAAAAGAAAGAAAAAAAAGTTCCTACTTCAGGTGCTTCATTACCTCTTTCCTTATCTCATCACAATAAGAAAAAAAAAATGTGCTTGCTTCAGGTACTTCATTAACTTTTTATTTATATCATCACAAAATAGCTAAAAGTAGAAGAAAATTACAATTCTTTGCCATCCCCATCAGTAGCATGTTCAGTTCTTGGTTTACAAGGCACAAGAAGGGCAACAAGTTTAAATTATTTACAGATATTTCTATTCCCTTTTCATGTTAAAGAAAAACACAAGAGTTATAATTCCCTGCGGTTCCGCCATTGATCCAAAAGATCAAAAAAGAAGTTTTCTTTTTTATTGTATGGTCCGTGCCCGTCAAAAACACAAATCAATCAACGAGATAATGGCGAATAATTTTGAAGTTTCATATCCTTCAACTATTGAAGGATTGACTGAGATGATTGCAACAATGAGGACATCAACTTAGATGATGGCTGCAATGCACACATCACTCTTGGAGCTGTAGAATGAAGTTGAGATCATAAAGCAACAACTATCTACACCCATGGTCTAACTACAGAATGGAACCAATGGAGTCGTAATGCCTACTATGACAACATTATGCCTGTGATGTTCAATCATTGACGGGATTGATTCAAAAATTTGGATCAACAAAGTTGTAACCTTCATGTACTTTCATCATGTCCCAAGAGAACAATGGGTCATAGTTGCAGCATTCTATCTAGAAAAAGAAGCAAAAAGATGGTACAACTGGCTCCAGACTCAAATAAATTCCGTCACATGGCAATCTTTTTTTTTAGAGTCTGCTTGCCCGCTTTGGACTGACAACATTTGAAGATCATTTTATGCAATTGATGCACCTTAGGTAGACAAATTCCCTTCGAGAATATCAAGCAAAATTTGATTGTATTTCTACCATGATCACTGATGTTCCATAAGATAAAAAGGCCACTACATTTGTTGGAGGACTCAACGATGAATTGTGCATTGATGTTCAAAGCCAACGGCCAAAAAGTTTGTTTGAAGCCATATCTTTAACTTGTCTATTTGACGACATGTGCTATTTGAGGTAGTTTACAAAACAATTTTCATCTAAAAACGCATCACTGCTTCCAGTTATTCTGTATCTAGTCAAGTTCAAGTACAACGATTGTTCTTGCTCCACCTATTAAGCCTAGCTCTCATCCTGGATTGAAGCTTTTGACCCAAAAATATATTCATGAACGACATTTAAAGAGCTTACATTTTCACTATGATGAAAAGTTTGCTCCAGGTCACAAACACAAAACAAATTATCAATTCTTCTATATTGAGGGAGGGGCAAATGAGGAAGCGGAAATTTTCTTAAAGAAGCTAAAGAAATAGAGCATGAACCAACCAATAATGCAACCAACACTTAGATGCTAATCTCCTTCATTGCTTTGATAGGAACTACTTCACCGCAAGTTATGTTAGTTCGAGGCATGCTTAAACAACATCCAATGATCATATTGATAGACTTGGGCATCATCCATAATTTTTTGAGGGCTTCACTTACAACACGATTTGATATTCCAATCCGAACTACTGACGAGCTTTATGTCACAGTTGCCAATGGTGAAACACTACTAAGCCATTGTGCATGCCCTGATGTTTCCTTTTCCATCCCTCGGACTCAGTTGGTTGTAGATTTCTATCTCGTAGAGTTTGAAGGATGTGACATGATCCTTGGTGCTGAATGGTTACAAACCTTAGGACATGTCTTATGGGACTTTTTAAAGAAGTGGATGCAATTCAAGATCAATAGCTAGGGGATCACTATTAATGGAATGACTCCATCAAAAGCATCTCAGACATCGTGCAACAAGGCATCATGTGTACTTTTATATATGTCTGCCCAGGAGGACACGTTAGAGTTTAAGAAGGACGAGGTGACACTATTGTAGTGACTGGACCACTTTCATTCAGGATTTGACCCCAGTGGCCTCAGTTCTTCAACCTTGAGGACAAGGTTTCTTTCAAGTGGGGAGGATCATAACAATCCTCATATATATATATATATATATATATATATTTTTTTTTTTGATGCACCTTTTATATTTCATTAGATTAGGACTACTTTATTTTTTCCTAAAATCTCTCCACTAGTTTTAGTTTGGTTAGGACTCTTTTTCTGTATTTTTGTCAAGTGTAACCCTATAAAAGGGTCATTAGAGATTGTAGTAAGCATTCAAAAATGTTGAACAACACCAAGGACTTCCTTGCAATTATTGAGGGAGCACTAGCTCTATGCCAAACTTTGTAAATGTGACTTTTGGTTGGATAAGGTGGTATTCTTGGGGCACGCCATTTCCAAGGATGGTGTTTCAGTGGACCCGGCTAAAATTGACTCAGTAGTTAATTGGGAAAGATCAAAGTCAACATCTAACATTCGAAGCTTTTTGGGACTGGCCGAATATTACAGAAGGTTTCTGCAGGGTTTTTCTTCATTGGCAGAACCTTTGACCAAATTAACCAGAAAGAATGAACCATTCAATTGGCCAGAGGAATGTGAGAAAAGTTTAAGACCAGACCGACCACTGCCTAGTTTTGTCTCTACCTACAAGTAATGGAGGATTTGTGGTGTACAATGATGCTTTCAAAATTGGGTTAGGCTGTGTGCTAATGTAGCATGGAAAGGTCATTGCCTATGGGTCCAGACAACTTAAAACTCATGAAAGAGGTTATGCTACTCATGACTTGGAACTCGCTGCTATTGTCTTTGCACTCAAAATTTGGCGGCATTACCTTTATTGTGAGAAATTTGAGGCTTTTACAGATCACAAAAGCTTGAAGTACCTGTTTTCGCAAAAGGACTTGAATATGAGGCATATCAGGTGGCTAGAATTTATCAAGGATTATGACTTTGAAATTCATTATCATCCGAGAAAAACCAATGTAGTGGCTGATGCCCTAAGCAGAAAATCTTCGGGATTGGTGGCATGTTTGATGTATCAAAAATAGCAATTGATTGAAGAATTCAAAGACTTGGATTTGAATGTGGAGATTAAGGGTGATAAGCTTCGTCTAGCAAGTATCACCATCGTGCCAACATTGATCGAGCAAATTAAAGAAAAGCAGATGGATGACCCCGAATTGAGTAAGTTGATCAGAAGAATTGATGAGAGACTGGATTTTTCTCTTCTAGAGGGCGTGTTATATTTCAAGGGACAATTGTGTGTCCAAAATTTCCCAGAGTTTAAGGCGATCATCTTAGAGGAGGCACATCACACTATGTACATAGTACAACTTGGTAGTACCAAAATGTACCATACTTTGAAGGCAAGATATTGGTGGAATGACATGAAAAGGGAAATAGCCAAATATGTTTCCAGTTGTCTTATTTGCTAGAAAGCTATGGTAGAGCATCAGAAGCCAGGAGGAAAATTAAGACCCTTGAAAGTACCAGAATGGAAATGGGAGCATGTGACCATGGACTTCATTGTTGGGTTCCCTAGGACCAGTTCAGGTAAGAATTCCATTTGGGTGATTGTTGATTGACTTACCAAGTCAACCCATTTCTAACCATATAAAGCAAGAGCCTCATTCGACGCGATGGCAAGGCTATATGTAAAGGAGGTGGTCAGATTACATGGTGTACTAGCATTAACTGTTTCGGACAGAGAAACCTTATACACCTCGCACTTGTGGAGAGGTTTGCAGGAAGCTTTGGGGGACCAAGTTAAATTTTAGCACAGCTTTCCACCATCAGACAAATGGTCAAATTGAACGGACAAACCAAACTTTGGAGGACATGCTGAGAGCTTGCGTGCTCGATTTCAAGGGTGATTGGGATAGGCATCTACCTTTGATTAAGTTTGCATACAACAACAGCTACCAGGCAAGCATCAAGATGGCTCCATTTGAGGCATTGTACGGTAGGAATTGCAGATCTCTTATTTGTTGGGATGAAGTTGGTGAACGAAGGCTATATGTCCTAGATCAAGTTGCAGAAATGATAGAAAAGGTAAAGATTATTCAAGAGAGACTTCGAGTTGCACAGAACAGGCAAAAGAGCTATGTAGATAATCGAAGAAGAGACTTGAAATTCCAGGAAGGCAACCATGTTTTTCTTAAAGTTTCTCCTACTAAAGGAGTAATGAGGTTTAGAAAGAAAGGGAAGTTGAGTCCACGGTATGTTGGACCTTTTGAAGTACTTGAAAGAATTGGGGAAGTCGCCTATCAGCTCGCATTTCCACCTCAGTTTGCAGATGTACATAATGTTTTTCATATCTCTATGCTTAAGAAGTATCATTTCGATCCATCTCATGTAATAGATTTCGAGCCGCTCCAAGTTCGAGACGATTGTTCTTTTATTAAAGAGCCAATTCAGATTTTAGATCGAACTGAAAAAGTGTTGAAAATGAGGACTATTCCTATGGTAAAAGTGCTTTGGCGGTATCACAACTCAAAGGAAACTACTTGGGAACCTGAGCACACAATTAAGGAAAAGTATCCTCACCTCTTTCAGCAGCAAGCATCAGATGAGCAGATTTTGGAGGACCAAATTGCCTAAGGTGGGGAGGATGTAAGGACCCAATCCCTAGGTCTTTATTGTGATTATTGTTATTATTATTATTATTATAATTATTGTTGTTTTTTCTATTTAATTTTGATCATAGATTGGATCATGCTTGGACCCCACCCATTCATTGAATTAAATTAGTGCTTTGTGTAATTTCATCATATTTTGTGCGGGACCCAACATTGATGATGGAGATTAAATCTCAGTATACTTGGTTTCGGGAATTAGACTCAGTCAAATTGGAATCCCACGTTGTGGATATTGTCAGTTAGAACACTCTCTTCACCTTCACGATCTTCCCTCCCGGTAGTACTCCATCTCTTCCTTATTTAGAGGGATCTTACTTGCACAACACATTTTTTCCCGTACCACCTCTCTCTCTAGTTCTCTCCCCCAAGATTCTCCTACAAAGAGTTCTCTTCCAGGTAACTCCTCACCCCTCTTTCTCTGTTGTTTTCTTCTGTTTCTATAGTTACTTTATATTTATTTCCCATTTATTGTTTCTGCTAGTACTGCATGTAGCTCTGTTTCTCTCCCTTCCTTTTCTTTTACTTTTGATGTTGTGTTATCCTTTATTTTATTTAATTCTTTGTTTTCCATGATATGATGTGCTGCCACGTCTAAACCTCATTTCCATCTTCATCTCTCTACGTCATGAATCCACCCAACCAAACGGGCCCTGCCATTACTCTTCTTAATATAGAACCCATTTTCCTTTTTTCTCTTTTCACAACCTGCATAACCCAAACTAACACACATACCCATGCATATAACTCTCTTCTTTGACAACCCATTTCCATCCAAAGTAAACATGAACCAAGACCTCTATTAAAACTAATCCATATAGCCTCTAACCATTTAACCTACCCAGCTGAATTCATTGTCTTCTACCCATCTAGGAATCTTGTTCCTCATGTTCTGCAACCAGAGAAATTGTAATCACTTGCAAAATAAAAACTCTTAATTGAACTCAAGTACTAACCCACCCACTGGATCCGAATCAAGGTCCAACCCACATAATCTATAGCTCAGTTGTGTATTACTCCTTCACCATTTGCAAGCATTATCCCTCTAATCAAGCAACACATAAGGACTTACAGAAACTGAAATTCGTATCATCATAAACTGTGCTGCACAATCACCAAACCCGAGTTCGAACTTACCTAACTAGCCCAATACTTGACCTGTGAACCCACTTAATCAAACCACTTCATCAAAATATGAATTTTCATAACTCAAACCAACCCAGATCAGGCCCACCTTTGCTTCACAAAATTAAACCCAATTGCATAACTTATTTACCCTGGGCCCAATCCAAACTAAACCAACTCATCACTTTTGTAGCTCATACCCCTAGGATACCCCTAGGTTTACACGTTTGCACAGTACTAATCCATTTTCAAACCATCTTTAACAGAGACCCAAACCGAGTCACCACAACGTTCAAGTTAGGCTAGGTTAAATCCATCATCTACCGTTAATCGAGACAAGTAATCTTACTATGGTCCTCTAGCAGTTAGAGTTTTCTAACCCTTGCTTTTCAATATGTTAAACTGATATACAGTCCTTTTGTTTCATGTGGGACCCGGTCCTGACATCTTAGCTTATTTAGGGCCATTGATTTTATTGATATAACTGTATCTTTATGAACTAATTCGTGTGCTCATCAATGATAAAAATTGTAATTATTGAACTTGTTCCATGTCCATTTGATGCTACCATGAGATATAAAAATTTTGATATGAATCCTTGCTAGAAATATTTATATCATGGTTGGACTTCAAAATTATGACACAATTCCATTTATGTTGGAAAAATGCTCCAAATCACATTTTGCTTAAAAATCTGAATTATGAGTTTTATGGTTCACCCAATGTAAACCTTGATATATAAGGCATCATTCAACGTATTGGGCAATGCAATGTAGGGTCACCCAAATGCGGATTTAGCCCACTTTATGGGTATGACAATGGGGCATGGGCCTGCGAACCACTTTGTGCGTGATAACTACACTGCAGCTAGTCCCTGGCTTCGGATCCTTTTGTGTGTGATATTATGGCTTCGGGCCCTTATATGTGTGATCATATTATACCTGGTCAAGGCTTAATTATGACAGGTACTTTTGTGTATTGTGACCGTGGATATGCCTTTTCTTAGGATTAGATCATGTGATCTATAATTATTGCCAATATTCATGAATCCTTGCAAAATTATTCATGCACCATTGTTCAAATTAACTTGTTAATATTTCCTAGCATTTCAATTTTATTGGATTACCCTTGAATTAACCGTATTTATTCATCGTACACAAATTGTTATCATTTGATTGAATATTCGTTTGCTATAGCTCTATAGTTTGTTTACTTGTGGAGCTTTATGCTCATTTACATAGTATTCTTTTTTCCTCAGATGTTGAGGTTGATTCCGACAATGAAGAATCTTAGCTTGGTAGGGACGAGTTAAGCTTGAGAAGCTAACCACTATTTAGAACCTTAGATTTCATTTTATTTGTAGTGGCTTAGATGGACTATATTATATTTCTGTGGATATTTTGAGACTATTGAGCTTTGATATTATTGTTCAACTCAATTAATAGTGGTTTGTTCATTGATGCATTAATTTAAATTAGTTGTTTTAGATTGTCCACATTATGTTTATTAAGGGGATTGACCCCTCATGTTCAATGTGGGACCGTTGCGTTCCAAAAATCTGAGGGTCCCAAGAATCTCAAAATTCGGGGCGTGACACTTAGAACGCACGGTGACTCCCAATTCTTGGAAATCAACACAGCCCGCTCCTAAACAACTAACCTAAACCATTTCTAAGCGAGGAAGATGAAGACCATATAAGCTAAGAGGTTAGGAACTTACCTAGAGATGAACAAATGCATGGAAGGCTTGAGAAATGGATGAAGGGGCTCGTGGTAGGTTGGAGAAGATGATGACAGTGATCAAGGGAGCTTGGAGTGGCTTCGATCTCCACTGGATCAATGGAGAATGGCGGAGAAAGAGAATAAGAAAAAGCAGAAAAGAGAGTGAATGGATTTGGCTTGGGTCGATTTCTTTAATTGGGAATGTGGATTTTTGAAATTATGGTTTAGTCCATGATCAACTAAAGCTTACGATTTGGGGGTCTTTGATGTGTCGGATCGAAATGCAACTGAAAGGAAAAGTTCGGGAAATGATGAAACTTATCCAATGCACCCAAAATCACAAAAATCTAACCTAAAAATGCAAATTATCTCCTACTGTACACACATAAATTCAAAATTCAACGAAACTTCACACACATGACCCTAATAGTAAATCGGAGTCGCTTAAACTTTAATCCCACTTAATTAGCTAAAATACAACTAATTAGTAATGATCACACTAGTAAGGGTTGGGACCTTACAGGCTTTTGTAAGGTTCATAGTTCACACAATCCATCCACTGCTCTACTGGTGTGGGACATGCATGATGTGCGGCTGAAAGTTAATTGAAAACCATATCAGCTCTTGGCTAATTTTAATTTATCTTTTGGCAAAAGGTGTATTGGTTTCATTGGAGGATGTGTGTTTGTTTTACCTGAAGAGAAAGAACAAAACAACAAAAAATAGATAATGAAGGTTTTGTTCTTTCTCTTGGTTTTATTCTTTTCTTCCTTCGAAATTTCGGACCATGTATGAATGTATTGTAGGATATGCCGATGCCACCCTACCATCCACTACAAAAAACATTGGAGAGGACAAGACATGGATCTGCCGTCACCACCAGCTTTTAGAGCTTACATCTTTGTGGCTAAGAATTTCACAGAACCACCTAACCAGGTTTGTAGCCGGTGGCAACTTTGAGGATCAGATGCTCGATTGGGACTTACGCGATTGGGACCTTCTTTTAATCTGGCTCTTATTCAAATAAAACCCTTTTTTTTTATTTTAGACTTTAAGATCGAGGATGTAAAGATATACTAGTAAATGATAAAAAGAAGCTAACATAGCTTAAAAAGAGAATAATATGGAGATCATTTTTTTTTATTTGAAGTAGATAAATGAATGAATTGGCACCGTTGATGAAAATAATTCATAATTATCCAATCAAGTGTGCCACTACTTAAGTGTTCCATTAGATTTTACATTGAAATACACTCTTAGGTTTTAATAGAAGCATTGAATTGGAAGAAATGTCTAATGAGGTTGAAGTAATTTGTGTCCATTTTACTCAAGGTCTTTTTCTAGCAGAGTTCTTGACAAGAATTTGTCATGTTGATTATTTTCAACATTGATATGATGGCTTTCCCTATGGCATTTGTAAATGCTATGCTTCTTTGCTAGAATCCTAAATTTTAACAACTTGAAAAACCACAATATCCTTTTGGATTCTTTGAATTCCAACATCCTTAGCATTTGCAAATGCTTCTTTGGTCTTGAAGATCTTGGAATTTCATATGCGGTACAACATTTGTAAATGTCATAATTTTACATACTAGAATTCTCTAGATTCTTGCAAAAGAACAATCCCTAAACTGATTTAAATAAATATAACATTGCTTAAGTCAACATGCTCATGGATGCATATGTGGTATGCTGTCATCTAATTAGGGCATGTTTCTTTACCAGAATTCTTAAACTTTGTGTCCAGAGAAGAAAAAAATTATCCAAATGTTGTCCCTGCATGGATTACAGTTAATCATCATCTCTCATCTTGTATTTGAAATACTGTGATTCAAATAATTCAAAAGGCTATTCATGACTTTTCAAGCGGGTTGGAAATTGGAAGGGTTGACATTCAGGATTCCAACAAAATAAACATGACATTTGAAATGCTAAGAGAACATTTATCATGTCAATGTTAGAAATCCACAATATTATTAGAAATTCTCATCAGGAACTCCCTAAAGAACCATTAAAAAAATCCCTAAAAGAACAGGTTGTTAGTTTCTCGCACATGCATGGGATCAATCCCTGGGAACTCATGTTAATGTATTACTTATTTAGCTTGTAAGGCAAGTTCCTTAGATGACTCAATAAATTTTAAGACTTTTTTTTTTATCGTTTCGAAAAAATAACAAAAACATAACATTTTAAAATAGACATGAAGGTCTAAATACATTAAACACTGTGTGGGGACATTTTCACAGTACCGAGATTGTTGTAGTTTCGGTAAAAGTACCAGCTAGGCATGTCTTGGTCTCGGTTTAATGCATCTGAGCAATAGTGCCAGAATGCGTCCATATTAAGGTCATACATGACCTCAGTATCATCTTCAGTTCAGTTCGGTTAACCGAGATGAGTACTGACGCTCGATCAGTTACAACTGTACTCATATAAAGGCTCGACCACGTTATAGAGCGTGTCAAGAGGTAATGATAAGCACATGATAGAGATAAGGAGTTATCTTTATCCGGTGGTTACATCCACAATCCCTGAAAGATCGGGGCATTGTCTGAGTAAGACTCTACTTCCGAGAGACCGGGATGAGAGTCATAGGACCCTAGGCCTATATATTCAAAAAGCTAATTTAGAAAAGGTATGCAACTTTGCCCTCCTCTTTGCTCACTCAATCTTCGTTTATCTACTGAACTGACTAAGGCATTGGAGTGCCTTCGGCCAAGCTTGGCTAGGGTCTCTGACCTCTATTTTCTCCTCCCCTTTTAGATTTCAGGCATTCAATTTGTCCCAAGAAGTTTTACAGCGATCTTAACCGAGCAAGCCTATAATAATTTAGGCACTCACAAACACTTTTTTTTTTACAAGTTTGCTTGCACCATGATTATAATATGACAAGTTTATTTGTACTTACATTTACTTTATGATAATTTTGCCAGTACTTATACCTTATGATAATCTAAACATCTATTTAGAGTTTGTATCAGTACTACCGATTAGAGTACATGCCTTATCTGAAAGTACTGGACTACATTTTGGGTGGTCCAGTCTGCATATGTATAACTAGCTCATACACAGAAGAAATACATATGGTTAAGCATAAGCCTAAACTTAACATACCCTCAAGTCAAGTTGTATTTGTTCGATATATGGGTTGTGACATTTTGGATCACGAGGGGTGCTACATGTCCCGGGTCTTGTCCCGGGACCTGGGATCCAACGGTCCCCAGGGACAGTATGTCCATGTCCCGGGACAAGACCCGGGACATGTAGATTTTTTCTTAGATCACACTGGGGGACATGAAGGGAACGATGCAGATAAAACTTTGACTTTTCTAGCATTTGAATTAAGGGTGGTCCCGGGGCACTGTTTCCCACCTCATCTTGATTTATTTCCCATAAAATAACCATTGGACGCGCATGCAAGAATTACTTTCCAATTCCCACTCTAGGCTCATTTGTCACTTCTTTTTTTTTATTTTTATTTCTTCAAATCAAATACAGTAAAAATAAAAATAAATAAATAAATAAATAAAACACAATTATCGGGGCTATCTGAAATTTCATTTTTCATGAAATCATGAAGTCCATACAAAATAATACACAATTTTCCGTTTACCAATATTTAAAGCCAGTAAAAGCATCACAGTACTGTTTGTTTTGAACGTATACCTTACAATAATAGATATAGAATGGAAGTACACAATTGCCTTGACTATGATTATCACTATCAGATAAATTGCATGTAAGCAATGTAGGAAAACTCGAGTAGTGGACTCGTGCATGACTCATCTGAGTCACCGGGTTTGGATGAAGAGCGAGTCAAATACAGGGAAACTCAAAGCCTTATAGAAAAAGGGAAAATATAATCCGAGTCGAGCTGAGTCATCCGAGTCTTTAAAGTAGAGATTTTATCGAGGATGGCAAAGAGGGCAATGGACTAACCCATTCTCATTGCACAAGCCACACCTCACCACACCACTTCCATCCTTGTCCACAGCCTTGCAGCTCCCACTGCACCCAAGGCAAGGAACGAACCTGGCACCCCCACACCCCTCGCACTCCCTCCTTCCCACACCCCTCCCCACCCCGGCTGAGTCAAGCAACTCGCCGAGTCGACCCGACTCGTTGAGCTCCACCACCTCCTCCACCCCTCCCACATACCTCCCCTTCACAAACAGCCTCGGTACCGCCACCCCCTCACCCAACAGCTCCCTCAGCTTCCACCAGGTACCCCCCATGCAAAGCCACGTCCCTCTCGTCCACCACCACCCGCCACCCCTCCACCGCCGCCCTTGCCCTCTCGCAATCCTCGAACGTCCGCCGCACCCCTCTCAGCGTCGTTGTGTACAACACCACCGCTTTCCTCCCCTCCCGGCGGGCACTTCTCAGGAAACTCACTCAGCAGGTCACGCCGCCTTCTCCCCCCACCGGATGGCCGGGCTACCGGCCTTCCCCTCCTTCTCCAGCCGGTCCCTGACGATGAAACTGTTCTCCCTCAACGGCCGGATTCCTTCCACCTCCACCGGTGGCGCCGGGGGAGCTACCCTTGACTGGGCCGACTCGTTGAGTTGCGTGACTCGGGGCGAGTCTTTCTTTTTTGGTGGAGAGTTGGGCGTCGACTTCTTCGAGCGTGTGGAAGGAGGGGTTCTTTTGGATGGGTTTCTTGTTGTCGGCGGAGGCGGGGCTAACGTGCACATCGGGTGTGGTGGTGGTGGAGTTGGTGTTGGTGATTGGAGGGAGGGTTTAAGGTGCTGGAGAGCTTTGCTGACTTCGGACCAGGAGTAGGGGGCGTCGGAGGCGATCTCGAACGTGTCGAGCTTCTCTAGTATGGGGGCCGGCACGTGCGAGATGGGCTTGGAGGATGGTTGGTGATGATGGACGGTGGAGATGAGCCATGGCTCCTCGATGGTGTTGACGTCGAAGAGGGCGATGCTGGTGGGGGCCGGTCGGTACACGTCAGCAGCGACCGTGCCTTCTACTCGCTTCGACGATCCGCAACCCATTTAACTTTACTCTTCTCTCGTTCACTGAACTGAACTGAAGTAGGAAGAAGAAGAAGAAGAAGAAGAAAAAAGAGAGATAATTAGCAAAGTGAGGATGAGGATGAGGTTTGGGTTTGCAAAGCTCAATTGGATTGATGCATGGAATGAAAAGATTGGATTCAGTGCAGACAAGTGTGAGGCAGAGAATGGATACGTTTTGTTTTTGTCCCCAGTGACGTGCAGTAGACTTGTTGAGGATAGGAAATTTCTGTTGCCCTTTCCCTTTTCTCATATTGAGTATATTGAGTGGGAAAGGGATAAGACACTTTGGTAATAAAAAAACTGAAATAAAAATATGTGAAGACGAAATCAGGACGTGACGTGGCGGACTATGATCCCTCTGCGGTTGATTCTATATGCATCCCAATAATGTGTTGAGCACACTCACCTCCCTTATAAATAGAAAATCATTATTTACAATGAGGTAAGTGTGCTCAGCATAATGGAAAGATACATATAGAATCACCCTCGATCTGCATTGTTACCCTACAATAAAGGTGATAGAGAATTCACACTGTAAATATAGTTTGAAAGATTGATCCAATGATTCAAAAACATGATTAACCTTTGGTTGAAATCGGGTCCCTTAGAGTTACCTTGTCTACATGAGGACATAATCTATTGGGACCAAGCAAGTAGTGCATCAAACTCATCTGTCACATCAAATTCGATTTTCATTGGCATCTTGATTTTATTAATTATATTAGAATATAGGGGGTTTGACATATTAATTCCCTTAAACCTTGTTCTTCCAATTTCATGAGTGAAAATTTACTAATAAACGACTCTGGTCTATATTTTGTTTTAACTTTTCTACCCTGGATCCCATGATATCATGATATTCAAATGTAAAAAGTTTAAAAACTCATGATATCATGGGATTTAAATGTAAGAAGTTTAAAAACTTATGATATCATGGGATTCAAATGTAAAAAATTTAAAAACTCATGATATCATCAGATCCCGGGATCCAGGTCTAAATAAAAAGACAGTCTAGAGTTTTTAATGTACTGGTTTTTCAACTTTTAACATTTGGATCTTTGATCCGGGGCAGAAAAGTGAAAAACAATGTGGACTAGAGTCGTTTCATTAATTCAATTTCAATTATGAAACTGAGAAAGTAGGTTTTAAGGGGGATTAATATATCAAATCCCAAAAGAATATAATTTTGGTGTATATTAACAATCAGAGTTTTTTTTTTTTTTTTTTTTCCTCTCTATATACAGCATATATAACGTGCTCAAGGGGCAACACTTGAAGTGACGCTGCTTGGAAAAAAAAAAGAGTTTATAAGACTAAACAAACAGGGGTTGAACCATGAAGGGCAAGGGGTTCCCTCATATTTTTCTTTTTCTTTTTTTTTTTTTTTTTCTTTTTCTAATTAAGATGATACTGGCCTCCTCAAGGAAATTAAAGTTCATGGATCCACCATTCAATACAAAGCTCTCCGTGTAAAGTCCTTTCCAATTTGTAAACTTTTGTTTTCTCTATCCACTTTCTTGAACTTGGGAGGTTGAATAAGATTTACTTGCGCTTGCAATTCCGCATCTATGAATGCATTCTTTTTTACATCTAATTACTCAATAGAAGACCAAGAGTATTGTGTAGCTAATTATAAATAGTGTCAATCTTTCCCAAGTGTTACTCTCAGTAGCCTCAATCTGCTCTTTCATGACTGTTTGCCACTTTTCATCATTAGCAGCTTCTTCAAAATTCACAAGATCATTATATGGAAAGAATGCAAAGTAAATCGAAGGCAGGATGTTGACTCAATTGTGTGTCATTGCATGATAGATGTTTTTTCTTCTAAAAATGCCTCTTTATTAGCTGTGGAATGTAGATGTGCCAATTGAGAGAGTCCTTCCTTACTCGCTCTTTGGAGACTGATCTTCCTAAAATGGCAATCTTAATTATAAAACAAATGATGAAGAGAGATATTCAAAAAAGGTGTTATTATATATCATTAGTAAATCGATGAACGGATGATAGATTCTTGCTAATAGAAGGCACATGATAAAATGCCTTTGAGATGAATTTTATTAAACCATATGAAAACACAAATGACCAATATAATCCATGAATAAACCAGCAACCTGAGAACGGCTCCTTACCTTAGTGGTAAGGAGTCCTAGTTTTTATTGGGAGGTCTCGGGTTTGAATCCTGCGCCCTCCCTCTTTGCATATTTGAGTTTTATTACCTCACATGTATGAGTTGTGTCTGTCTTCTCGCACGTATCGTGCGACAAAAGTATGAGATGACTTTCACCCTTATGTCATAAAAATAAGATTTCAGTTGCATAAGATTGTGCCTCTTAAAGAAGCATTAGGAGGTGGTTCTTGCACGAGCAAGACGCCTGGTTCAATTGATGGTAGCATTGGAGGGTTGTATGGCCTTCTTGATTATACACTTGGCCAGATGGTTTGCCTGTTGTTTGTTTGAAGGATATGGGGAGATGCCACCGCCATGGTGCATAGTTTGGTCTACAGCCGCGTCCACGATTGTGTCGCCCTCTACCTCGCCAATCTTGTTTGCCATGCCATTATTTTGTTGGAGAATTTTGATGACGAGGAATCCACCAACGGACCCTTTTTGGGGATTGATCATTGGTAAAATTCCAAATACACAATACCATCCACTAACACTGTGTATCAGGGGGTGCAATTGCGTCCATCAACTTTGATTGTATCACTACTCATGCATAAACCATAAACGCTGAAGTCCATAGTAAGACCCATGTCTTGAAACTCCAATTTGCTAAAAATGAAGCCCCTCCCCTTCATTGGGCTTTCTCTAAATTTAACTTACAGGTATTCAGTGGGTGAGCCCCATTGTGGACTCCCACACATCTCATCGGATTTGTGAGTGAGATGCTCAAAGGATCCAATCTCCTAATTTTTTTCCACTAATATTTACACTCCCAAGGGTATTTGGAAACAAGATATCAAGAGATT
>QPKB01000010.1:8473072-8528489 GCA_003546025.1 Camphora micrantha | reverse complement strand
TTGTACGGTAGGAATTGCAGATCTTCTCTATTGTTGGGATGAAGTTGGTGAACGAAGGCTATATGTCCTAGATCAAGTTGCAGAAATGATAGAAAAGGTAAAGATTATTCAAGAGAGACTTCGAGTTGCACAGAACAGGCAAAAGAGCTATGTAGATAATCGAAGAAGAGACTTGAAATTCCAGGAAGGCAACCATGTTTTTCTTAAAGTTTCTCCTACTAAAGGAGTAATGAGGTTTAGAAAGAAAGGGAAGTTGAGTCCATGGTATGTTGGACCTTTTGAAGTACTTGAAAGAATTGGGGAAGTCGCCTATCAGCTCGCATTTCCACCTCAGTTTGCAGATGTACATAATGTTTTTCATGTCTCTATGCTTAAAAAGTATCATTTCGATCCATCTCATGTAATAGATTTCGAGCCACTCCAAGTTCGAGATGATTGTTCTTTTATTGAAGAGCCAATTCATATTTTAGATCGAACTGAAAAAGTGTTGAAAATGAGGACTATTCCTATGGTAAAAGTGCTTTGGCGGTATCACAACTCACAGGAAACTACTTGGGAACCTGAGCACACAATTAAGGAAAAGTATCCTCACCTCTTTCAGCAGCAAGCATCAGATGAGCAGATTTTGGAGGACCAATTTGCCTAAGGTGGGGAGGATGTAAGGACCCAATCCCTAGGTCTTTATTGTGATTATTGTTATTATTATTATTATTATTATTATTATTATAATTATTGTTGTTTTTTCTATTTAATTTTGATCATAAATTGGATCATGCTTGGACCCCACCCATTTATTGAATTAAATTAGTGCTTTGTGTAATTTCATCATATTTTGTGTGGGACCCAACATTGATGATAGAGATTAAATCTCAGTATACTTGGTTTCGGGAATTAAACTCAGTCAAATTGGAATCCCACGTTGTGGATATTGTCAGTTAGAACACTCTCTCCACCTTCACGATCTTCCCTTCCAGTAGTACTCCATCTCTTTCTTATTTAGAGGGATCTTACTTGCACAACACATTTTTTCCCGTACCACCTCTCTCTCTAGTTCTCTCCCCCAAGATTCTCCTAACAAAGAGTTTTCTTCCAGGTAACTCCTCACCCCTCTTTCTCTGTTGTTTTCTTCTGTTTCTATAGTTACTTTATATTTATTTCCCATTTATTGTTTCTGCTAGTACTGCATGTAGCTCTGTTTCTCTCCCTTCCTTTTCTTTTACTTTTGATGTTGTGTTATCCTTTATTTTATTTAATTCTTTGTTTTCCATGATATGATGTGTTGCCACGTCTAAACCTCGTTTCCATCTTCATCTCTCTACCTCATGAATCCACCCAACCAAACGGGCCCTGCCATTACTCTTCTCAATACAGAACTCATTTTCCTTTTTTCTCTTTTCACAACCTGCATAACCCAAACTAACACACATACCCATGCATATAACTCTCTTCTTTGACAACCCATTTCCATCCAAAGTAAACATGAACCAAGACCTCTATTAAAACTAACCCATATAGCCTCTAACCATTTAACCTACCCAGCTGAATTCATTGTCTTCTACCCATCTTGGAATCTTGTTCCTCATGTTCTGCAACCAGAGAAATTGTAATCACTTGCAAAATAAAAACTCTTAATTGAACTCAAGTACTAACCCACCCACTGGATCCGAATCAAGGTCCAACCCACAAAATCTATAGCTCAGTTGTGTATTACTCCTTCACCATTTGCAAGCATTATCCCTCTAATCAAGCAACACATAAGGACTTACAGAAACTGAAATTCGTATCATCATAAACTGTGCTGCACAATCACCAAACCCGAGTTCGAACTTACCTAACTAGCCCAACACTTGACCTGTGAACCCACTTAATCAAATTAACCACTTCATCAAAATATGAATTTTCATAACTCAAACCAACCCTGATCAGGCCCACCTTTGCTTCACAAAATTAAACCCAATTACATAACTTATTTACCCTGGGCCCAATCCAAACTAAACCAACTCATCACTTTTGTAGCTCATACCCCTAGGATAGCCCTAGGTTTACACGTTTGCACAGTACTAATCCATTTTTAAACCATCTTTAACAGAGACCCAAACCGAGTCACCACAACGTTCAAGTTAGGCTAGGTTAAATCCATCATCTACCGTTAATCAAGACAAGTAACCTTACTATGGTCCTCTAGCAGTTAGAGTTTTCTAACCCTTGCTTTTCAATATGTTAATTAAACTGATATACAGTCCTTTTGTTTCATGTGGGACCCGGTCTTGACATCTTAGCTTATTTAGGGCCATTGATTTTATTGATATAACTGTATCTTTATGAACTAATTCGTGTACTCATCAATGATAAAAATTGTAATTATTGAACTTGTTCCATGTCCATTTGATGCTACCATGAGATATAGAAATTTTGATATGAATCCTTACTAGAAATATTTATATCATGGTTGGACTTCAAAATTATGACACAATTCCATTTATGTTGGAAAAATGCTCCAAATCACATTTTGCTTAAAAACCTGAATTATGAGTTTTATGGTTCACCCAATGTAAACCTTGATATATAAGGCATCATTCAACGTATTGGGCAACGCAATGTAGGGTCACCCAAATGCGGATTTAGCCCACTTTATGGGTATGACAATGGGGCCTGGGCCTGCGAACCACTTTGTGCGTGATAACTACATTGCAGCTAGTCCCTGGCTTCAGACCCTTTTGTGTGTGATATTATCGCTTCAGGCCCTTATATGTGTGATCATATTATACATGGTCAAGGCTTAATTATGACGGGTACTTTTGTGTATTGTGACCGTGGATATGCCTTTTCTTAGGATTAGATCATGTGATCTATAATTATTGCCAATATTCATGAATCCTTGCAAAATTATTCATGCACCATTGTTCAAATTAACTTGTTAATATTTCCTAGCATTTCAATTTTATTGGAATACACTTGAATTAACCGTATTTATTCATCGTACACAAATTGTTATCATTTGATTGAATAATCGTTTGCTATAGCTCTATAGTTTGTTTACTTGTGGAGCTTTATGCCCATTTACGTATTATTCTTTTTTCCTCAGATGTTGAGGTTGATTCTGACAATGAAGAATCTTAGCTTGGTAGGGACGAGTTAAGCTTGAGAAGCTAACCACTATTTAGAACCTTAGATTTCATTTTATTTGTAGTGGCTTAGATGGACCATATTATATTTCTGTGGATATTTTGAGACTATTGAGCTTTGATATTATTGTTCAACTCAATTAATAGTGGTTTGTTCATTGATGCATTAATTTAAATTAGTTGTTTTAGATTGTCCACATTATGTTTATTAAGGGGATTGACCCCTCATGTTCAATGTGGGACCGTTGTGTTCCAAAAATCTGAGGGTCCCAAGGATCTCAAAATTCGGGGCGTGACACTTAGAACGCACGGTGACTCCCAATTCTTGGAAATCAACACAGCCTGCTCCTAAACAACTAACCTAAACCATTTCTAAGCGAGGAAGACGAAGACCATATAAGCTAAGAGGTTAGGAACTTACCTAGAGATGAACAAATGCATGGAAGGCTTGAGAAATGGATGAAGGGGCTCGTGGTAGGTTGGAGAAGATGATGACAGTGATCAATGGAGCTTGGAGTGGCTTCGATCTCCACTGGATCAATGGAGAATGGCGGAGAAAGAGAATAAGAAAAAGCAGAAAAGAGAGAGTGAATGGATTTGGCTTGGGTCGATTTCTTTAATTGGGAATGTGGATTTTTGAAATTATGGTTTAGTCCATGATCAACTAAAGCTTACGATTTGGGGGTCTTCGATGTGTCGGATCGAAACGCAACCGAAAGGAAAAGTTTGGGAAATAATGAAACTTATCCAATGCACCCAAAATCACAAAAATCTAACCTAAAAATGCAAATTATCTCCTACTGTACACACATAAATTCAGAATTCAACGAAACTTCACACACATGACCCTAATAGTAAATCGGAGTCGCTTAAACTTTAATCCCACTTAATTAGTTAAAATACAACTAATTAGTAATGATATCACACTAGTAAGGGTTGGACCTTACAGGCTTTTGCAAGGTCCATAGTTCACACAATCCATCCACTGCTCTACTGGTGTGGGACATGCATGATGTGCGGCTGAAAGTTAATTGAAAACCATATCAGCTCTTGGCTAATTTTAATTTATCTTTTGGCAAAAGGTGTATTGGTTTCATTGGAGGATGTGTGTTTGTTTTACCTGAAGAGAAAGAACAAAACACCAAAAAATAGATAATGAAGGTTTTGTTCTTTCTCTTGGTTTTATTCTTTTCTTCCTTCGAAATTTCGGACCATGTATGAATGTATTGTAGGATATGCCGATTCCACCCTACCATCCACTACAAAAAACATTGGAGAGGACAAGACATGGATCTGCCGTCACCACCAGCTTTTAGAGCTTACATCTTTGTGGCTAAGAATTTCACAGAACCACCTAACCAAGTTTGTGGCCGGTGGCAACTTTGAGGATCAGATGCTCGATTGGGACTTACGCGATTGGGACCTTCTTTTAATATGGCTCTTATTCAAATAAAACCCTTTTTTTTATTTTAGACTTTAAGATCGAGGATGTAAAGATATACTAGTAAATGATAAAAAGAAGCTAACATAGCTTAAAAAGAGAATAATATGGAGATCATTTTTTTTTATTTGAAGTAGATAAATGAATGAATTGGCACCGTTGATGAAAATAATTCATAATGATCCAATCAAGTGTGCCACTACTTAAGTGTTCCATTAGATTTTACATTGAAATACACTCTTAGGTTTTAATAGAAGCATTGAATTGGAAGAAATGTCTAATGAGGTTGAAGTAATTTGTGTCCATTTTACTCAAGGTCTTTTTCTAGCAGAGTTCTTGACAAGAATTTGTCATGTTGATTATTTTCAACATTGATATGATGGCTTTCCCTATGGCATTTGTAAATGCTATGCTTCTTTGCTAGAATCCTAAATTTTAACAACTTGAAAAACCACAATATCCTTTTGGATTCTTTGAATTCCAACATCCTTAGCATTTGCAAATGCTTCTTTGGTCTTGAAGATCTTGGAATTTCATATGCGGTACAACATTTGTAAATGTCATAATTTTACATACTAGAATTCTCTAGATTCTTGCAAAAGAACAATCCCTAAACTGATTTAAATAAATATAACATTGCTTAAGTCAACATGCTCATGGATGCATGTGTGGTATGCTGTCACCTAATTAGGGCATGTTTCTTTACCAGAATTCTTAAACTTTGTGTCCAGAGAAGAAAAAAATTATCCAAATGTTGTCCCCGCATGGATTACAGTTAATCATCATCTCTCATCTTGTATTTGAAATACTGTGATTCAAATAATTCAAAAGGCTATTCATGACTTTTCAAGCGGGTTGGAAATTGGAAGGGTTGACATTCAGGATTCCAACAAAATAAACATGACATTTGAAATGCTAAGAGAACATTTATCATGTCAATGTTAGAAATCCACAATATTATTAGAAATTCTCATCAGGAACTCCCTAAAGAACCATTAAAAAAAATCCCTAAAAGAACAGGTTGTTAGTTTCTCGCACATGCATGGGATCAATCCCTGGGAACTCATGTTAATGTATTACTTACTTAGCTTGTAAGGCAAGTTCCTTAGATGACTCAATAAATTTTAAGACTTTTTTTTTATCGTTTCGAAAAAATAACAAAAACATAACATTTTAAAATAGACATGAAGGTCTAAAAACATTAAACACTGGGTGGGGACATTTTCACAGTACCGAGATTGTTGTAGTTTCGGTAAAAGTACCAGCTAGGCATGTCTTGGTCTCGGTCTAATGCATCTAAGCAATAGTGCCAGAATGCGTCCATATTAAGGTCATACATGACCTCAGTATCATCTTCAGTTCAGTTCGGTTAACCGAGACGAGTACTGACGCTCGATCAGTTACAACTGTACTCATATAAAGGCTCGACCACGTTATAGAGCGTGTCAAGAGGTAATGATAAGCACATGATAGAGATAAGGAGTTATCTTTATCCGGTGGTTACATCCACAATCCCTGGAAGATCGGGGCATTGTCTGAGTAAGACTCTACTTCCGAGAGACCGGGATGAGAGTCATAGGACCCTAGGCCTATATATTCAAAAAGCTAATTTAGAAAAGGTATGCAACTTTGCCCTCCTCTTTGCTCACTCAATCTTCGTTTATCTACTGAACTGACTAAGGCATTGGAGTGCCTTCGGCCAAGCTTGGCTAGGGTCTTTGACCTCTATTTTCTCCTCCTCTTTTAGATTTCAGGCATTCAATTTGTCCCAAGAAGTTTTACAGCGATCTTAACCGAGCAAGCCTATAATAATTTAGGCACTCACAAACACTTTTTTTTTTACAAGTTTGCTTGCACCATGATTATAATATGACAAGTTTATTTGTACTTACATTTACTTTATGATAATTTTGCCAGTACTTATACCTTATGATAATCTAAACATCTATTTAGAGTTTGTATCAGTACTACTGATTAGAGTACATGCCTTATCTGAAAGTACTGGACTACATTTTGGGTGGTCCAGTCTGCATATGTATAACTAGCTCATACACAGAAGAAATACATATGGTTAAGCATAAGCCTGAACTTAACATACCCTCAAGTCAAGTTGTATTTGTTCGATATATGGGTTGTGACATTTTGGATCACGAGGGGTGCTACATGTCCGGGACAAGACCCGGGACATGTAGATTTTTTCTTGGATCACACTGGGGGACATGAAGGGAGCGATGCAGATAAAACTTTGACTTTTCTAGCATTTGAATTAAGGGTGGTCCCGGGGCACTGTTTCCCACCTCATCTTGATTTATTTCCCATAAAATAACCATTGGACGCGCATGCAAGAATTACTTTCCAATTCCCACTCTAGGCTCATTTGTCACTTCTTCTTTTTTTTTTTTTTATTTCTTCAAATCAAATACAGTAAAAATAAAAATAAATAAATAAATAAATAAAACACAATTATCGGGGCTATCTGAAATTTCATTTTTCATGAAATCATGAAGTCCATACAAAATAATACACAATTTTCCGTTTACCAATATTTAAAGCCAGTAAAAGCATCACAGTACTGTTTGTTTTGAACGTATACCTTACAATAATAGATATAGAATGGAAGTACACAATTGCCTTGACTATGATTATCACTATCAGATAAATTGCATGTAAGCGATGGAGGAAAACTCGAGTAGTGGACTCGTGCATGACTCATCTGAGTCACCGGGTTTGGATGAAGAGCGAGTCAAATACAGGGAAACTCAAAGCCTTATAGAAAAAGGGAAAATATAACCCGAGTCGAGCTGAGTCATCCGAGTCTTTAAAGTAGAGATTTTATTGAGGATGGCAAAGAGGGCAATGGACTAACCCATTCTCATTGCACAAGCCACACCTCACCACACCAGTTCCATCCTTGTCCACAGCCTTGCAGCTCCCACTGCACCCAAGGCAAGGAACGAACCTGGCACCCCCACACCCCTCGCACTCCCTCCTTCCCAAACCCCTCCCCACCCCGGCTGAGTCAAGCAACTCGCCGAGTCGACCCGACTCGTTGAGCTCCACCACCTCCTCCACCCCTCCCACATACCTCCCCTTCACAAACAGCCTCGGTACCGCCACCCCCTCCCCAACAGCTCCCTCAGCTCCACCAGGTACCCCCCATGCAACGCCACGTCCCTCTCGTCCACCACCACCCGCCACCCCTCCACCGCCGCCCTTGCCCTCTCGCAATCCTCGAACGTCCGCCGCACCCCTCTCAGCGTCGTCGTGTACAACACCACCGCTTCCTCCCCTCCCGGCGGGCACTTCTCGGGAAACTCACTCAGCAGGTCACGCCGCCTTCTCCCCCCACCGGATGGCCGGCTACCGGCCTTCCCCTCCTTCTCCAGCCGGTCCCTGACGATGAAACTGTTCTCCCTCAACGGCCGGATTCCTTCCACCTCCACCGGTGGCGCCGGGGGAGCTACCTTGACTGAGGCCGACTCGTTGAGTTGCGTGACTCCGGGCGAGTCTTTCTTTTTGGTGGAGAGTTGGGCGTCGACTTCTTCGAGCGTGTGGAAGGAGGGGTTCTTTTGGATGGGTTTCTTGTTGTCGGCGGAGGCGGGGCTAACGTGCGCATCGGGTGGTGGTGGTGGTGGAGTTGGTGTTGGTGATTGGAGGGAGGGTTTAAGGTGCTGGAGAGCTTTGCTGACTTCGGACCAGGAGTAGGGGGCGTCGGAGGCGATCTCGAACGTGTCGAGCTTCTCTAGTATGGGGGCCGGCACGTGCGAGATGGGCTTGGAGGATGGTTGGTGATGATGGACGGTGGAGATGAGCCATGGCTCCTCGATGGTGTTGACGTCGAAGAGGGCGATGCTGGTGGGGGCCGGTCGGTACACGTCAGCAGCGACCGTGCCTTCTACTCGCTTCGACGATCCGCAACCCATTTAACTTTACTCCTCTCGTTCACTGAACTGAACTGAACTGAAGTAGGAAGAAGAAGAAGAAAGAGCGATAATTAGCAAAGTGAGGATGAGGATGAGGTTTGGGTTTGCAAAGCCCAATTGGATTGATGCATGGAATGAAAAGATTGGATTCAGTGCAGACAAGTGTGAGGTAGAGAATGGATACGTTTTGTTTTTGTCCCCAGTGACGTGCAGTTGACATGTTGAGGATAGGAAATTTCTGTTGCCCTTTCCCTTTTCTCATATTGAGTATATTGAGGGGGAAAGGGGAAAGACACTTTGGTGATAAAAAAAAAATGAAATAAAAAATATGTGAGGACACAAAATCAGGACGTGACATGGCGGACCATGATCGGTCTGTGGTTGATTCTATATGCACTCTAATAATGTGCTGAGCACACCCACCCCTCTTATGAACAAAAAATTATTATTTATAAGGGAGGTGGGTGTGCTCAACATAATGGGAGCTGGGTGCATATAGAATCATCCTCGGTCTGCATCGTTACCGTGCAACAAAGGTGATAGAGAATCTAGACTGTAAATATACTTTGAAAGATTGATCCAATGATTCAAAAACATGATTAAACTTTGGTTGAAATCGGGTCCCTGGGAGTTACCTTATCTACATGAGGACATAATCTATTGGGACCAAGCAAGTAGTGCATCAAACTCATCTGTCACATCAAATTCGTTTTTCATTGGCATCTTGATTTTATTAATTATATTAAAATATAGGGGGTTTGACATATTAATTCCCTTAAACCTTGTTCTTCCAATTTCAAGAGTGAAAATTTACTAATAAACGACTTTGGTCCCCATTTTTTTTAACTTTTCTACCCTGGATCCCATGATATCATGAGATTCAAATGTAAAAAGTTTAAAAACTCATTATATCATGAGATCCCGGGATCCAAGTCTAATAAAAAGACAGTCCAGAGTTTTTAATGTACTTGCCTTTCAACTTTTAACATTTGGATCTCGGATCCGAGGCAGAAACGTGAAAAACAATGTCGACCAGAGTCGTTTTATTAATTCAATTTCAGTAATGAAACTGGGAAAGTATGGTTTAAGGGGGATTAATATGTCAAATCGCAAAAAAAAATATAATTTTGGTGTATATTAACAATCAGAGTTGTTTTTTTGTTTTTTTTTAATTTTTTTTTTCTATATACAGCATATATATATATATATATATATATAACGTGCTCAAGTGGCAACACTTGAAGTGACGCTGCTTGGGAAAAAAAAAAAGAGTTTATAAGACTAAACAAACAGGGGTTGAACCATGAAGGGCAAGGGGTTCCCTCGGATTTTTCTTTTTCTTTTTCTTTTTCTAAGATGATACTGGCCTCCTCAAGGAAATTAAAGTTCATGGATCCACCATTCAATACAAAGCTCTCCGTGTAAAGTCCTTTCCAATTTGTAAACTTTTGTTTTCTCTATCCACTTTCTTGAACTTGGGAGGTTGAATAAGATTTACTTGCGCTTGCAATTCCGCATCTATGAATGCATTTTTTTTAACATCTTACTCAATAGAAGACCAAGAGTATTGTGTAGCTAATGATAAATAGTGTCAATCTTTCCCAAGTGTTACTCTCAGTAGCCTCAATCTGCTCTTTAATGACCGTTTGCCACTTTTCATCATTAGCAGCTTCTTCAAAATTCACAAGATCATTATATGAATGCTAAGTAAATCGAAGGCAGGATGTTGACTGAATTGTGTGTCATTGCATGATTGATGTTTTTATTTCTAAAAATGCCTCTTTATTAGCTGTGGAATGTAGATGTGCCAATTGAGATAGTCCTTCCTTGCTCTTTGGAGACTGATCTTCCTAAAATTGCAATCTTAATTATATAACAAATGATGAAGGGAGAAATTCAAAAAAGGTGTTATTATATATCATTAGTAAATCGATGAACGGATGATAGATTCTTGCTAATAGAAGGCACATGATAAAATGCCTTTGAGATGAAATTTATTAACCCATATGAAAACACAAATGACCAATATAATTCATGAATAAATTAACCTGAGAACGACTCCTTACCTTAGTGGTAAGGAGTCCTAGTTTTTATTGGGAGGTCTTGGGTTTGAACTCTGCACCGTCCCTATTTGCATATGTGAGTTTTATTACCTCACATGTGTAAGTTGTGTTTGTCTTCTCGCACGTATCGTGTGACAAAAGTATGAGTTGACTTTCACCCTTATGTCATAAAAATAAGATTTCAATTGCATAAGATTGTGCCTCTTAAAGAAGCATTAGGACGTGGTTCTTGCACGAGCAAGACGCCTGGTTCAATTGATGGTAGCATTGAAGGGTTGTATGGCCTTCTTGATTGCACACTTGACCAGATGGTCTGCCTGTTGTTTGTTTGAAGGATATGGGGAGATGCCACCGCCATGGTGCATAGTTTGGTCTACAGCCGCGTCCACGATTGTGTCGCCCTCTACCTCGCCACTCTTCTTTGCCATGCCATTATTTTGTTGGAGAATTTTGATGACGAGGAATTCACCGATGGACCCTTTTTGGGGATTGACCATTGGTAAAATTCCAAATACACAATACCATTTACTGGCACCGTGTTTCAGGGGGTGCAACTGCGTCCATCAACTTTGATTGTATCACTACTCATGCATAAACCATAAACGTTGAAGTCCACAGTAAGACCCATGTCTTGAAACTCGAATTTGCTAAATATGAAGCCCCTCCCCTTCATTGGGCTTTCTCTAAATTTAACTTACAGGTATTCAGTGGGTGAGCCCCATTGTGGACTCCCACACATCTCATAGGATTTGTGAGTGAGATGCTCAAAGGATCCAATCTCCTAATTTTTTTCCACTAATATATACACTCCTAACGGTATTCGGAAACAAGATATCAAGAGATTTTTCTAGTTTAGAATATAATCAATTCACCTAGGTGTTTGGTTTTTATTTTGGGTTATAACAATTTTCATCAAACGGTCATTTCTTTGATGGGACTAACTCCTATTTGAGTAAATTTTGGGGAATCTCACTGCGGTGGAGGTTATTTATTTTTACTGACTTGGATTTTCAATAAGTAGGACTTACTGTGGTGTTCCACTTCTTCAACTCAGGATTCTAGTAAAAAAGATCCGGACTCCCAATTATGTGGTTGGGCGAATGGCAAGTGTACTTCAGCGGAGAATGGCATTTTCTGTTGGATATTATGGTCCTCACACCTCCTTTGGTTCAAGAATTTGTGCAATTTACTGTAGTTCGAGTTTGCTACGTATGTGGGGTCCATGTCTCATAATCCAAGACATTTCTGATGGGCCAGTCTAGGGCAGGACAGTGGATATGCCAAGATATTTCTCAGTATAGAGTTTTGGAGAGACCTACCAACTTGTGGTGAAGGGCAAGGTAGATGGGTCATATAGGAGGAGGCTCTAACAAAACTCATGCCTAAACTAATGTTTCAAAACTGGAAACTCAACTCCACTTGAAATGTCATTGAGATAAGTAACTCTCAACTGACCCAGTCCAGTTAGAACTTACATGTAACTGCATACTGTTTTTGCTTTCTTTTGGTCTCTTCATCCTCTCAAAGCTTGTGGGTCTCAATGAAATGGTGTCATGGAGAAGCAAAAGATACAGAGAGGCATATGGTTCATAGGTAAAGCCATGACCTCTCTTGAGCAGGGCATTTGTGGAAGGAAAAAACTAGCGGTCATCACTGAAATTTTTTTTTTACGCTGCCTCTATTATTGTCTCAAAGTTTTGGTACGAATGATTAGCTAAAGAAATTTATGATGGTACCGAGGGAGAGCATTAAAAAAGTATTTATGCTATCTCAACCAATGGTGCTTTTTGTTGTAGTGAGACTATCAACCAATCAAACCAAATTAAAATAATAACTAAATGGAGAAAAACGAGTCATCCACAATATGAGATGATATGTATTCAAAATTCTATAGAGGTTAGTTAGTGAAATAGAAAGAGTCGTTTTTTTTTTTTTTTTTTTGTATAATTCATTAAAGATGAGCAAACCGAACAAGCAACTATGATGAGACAAACCGGCACATTCAACAACAAAAGAACCACAAATTCACCAGAGAAGCTTAGGCTGCCACTCTAGGATAGAGTCGCACCACTCAATAGAATGACAAACCACTATCTACTACTGTCTAATAGAGTCAAACCACTCAACATAATCAATGCAACACAAACCGACACGAAACACTACTACTATCAACTAATGCGATTATGTAAAACACTACCACTAAGATTGGTGCCACATCAATCATTCAGGATTCTCTTCAGGGACAAAGTGAATCAACAGGATCTCTTCAGGGATGTTGTAGCCTGTGATATCTTTAACTTACTCATAAATGGAGTCCATCAATCCCTCCATGCACAGATAATGAGTTGCCTGAATACAAGAAATAAACTAAAAATAGTGAATATCTGAAGAAACAAAATACAAGAATAGTTTCACCCCAACTTGAAATTTAGGAAGACACAATACACAGATGATAAAATAAATTAAGAAAATATCTTAATATTATTTCAAACTAAACCATTCAATAAGCCAAAAGAAAACATAAACTCAAAATACAAAACACTTAAACACTATACAATGAAGGAGGACGGTAATGTATTATTGTGAAAAGATCGATGAGCGTTTCCAAATTGAAATTGGCCAAGTTGGGGATCCAGTTCTTCCTATATTCATCTTGTGCATGCTTCTCGCAGTACTTGATAACCTTCTCGAGGACTTCTGCTTTAGTGTTGTCTAGAGTTATAATGTTGGAACCGTGCTAGATGCTTTCCTTTACGAAACTGGACACCTTTGCAACTGACTCTTCCACGATGAACTGCTACCAGCCTTTGCTTACAAGCTTGATCATCTTTGGAGAAGGAGAAGAAGATGATGCCGCCATTTTCAATGATGAACAAAATAGAACTACAAAAGCATAAATCCTAGTTAGCAGTAAAAGAAGATTGTCACCACCTAGAACCGGCGCCTAGCCAACCAAGGCCCTAATCCAGAGCCGCAGCGTGGCGGGCCAGAAAATTTTGCACGCTCACACTGTCTCCCACAGATTTCCTTAGTGAGGATTCCAAGATCCATTAGTTGGAAATCACATAAGAACGAATACATATGCAGAAGCATGTAGCAAACACAACATGAGGTACGAAGACGAATCATAATATCTAAAACTCGTGCCAAAGTGAGAAACATACATAAGCAAATCCAAAGTTAATGTTTAGGTTTTACAATACTAAGATAGTAAGTTTTTAAATTTATACAATCCCAAAAATAAAATGCCAATAAAGGCTAGTGAAACAAGTTCCCAAAGGTGATAATCGATCCCCAAGATGTGATGTAAATCATGACCCAATCCGTTGTCTAGATGACATCGTCGCGCTGCCACTCTCGAGCAACCGGCAGCTCAACCATCTCCTCCTCGTGAGCAAAGGGATTGACATTTGGCACCAAACAAATGAATATCAGACACACAAGTATTTGCAAAGTCATATTTAAACATAATAATACATTTGAAAGCTACACAGTAATAGTGATGTAATAAAGGAAATTAAATGCTGAAACCAAATGATTAGTATCGAAAACATTTAAAAAAATACTGAGAATCGAAATAAAACAATGGCAACCACACTGAGCTATATTCTCCTATTACGGAAGTAACAAGATCAATCAAAGTATAACCGTCGCCATATAAAATGGCTGGAACAAACATATAATACATATATAACCCAATATAGATGGGTTTCAAATGGAATCTACCGCGGAACGGATGACAAACAAAAAGAGTTTCCAAGCTGCAGTTGGCGAATTAATTAAGGATCCCAAGCCGGATGATCAAACCGACAAGGCGACCCAAGCTTAGTGGTGCCAACCAAAAATCGGAACAAATATAATTCAAATCAAAGGAACATAGTCCAAATCAGTAGAAAGACTACTCTGAAACATAACACATACGAAAATCCGGAAAACGAACGAAAGAGTAGTCTTACGGAGATATCTCAACATGGCGAACCCACAAAGCTATCCAAATTTTTTTTTATGAGAAAACATATAAAATCTTCAAACTTGGAATGAGGTAATTAGTTCATGTTGATTGGCTTCCGTAAGGCCATCTCATTATACACTTAGTATCCAAATGCCGGTTTATAAATGACGAATTTGGTGCCTCTGAAGGTTCCTGACATTTGAGACCTCAAAGTGTATATCGAGACTTCAAAGACATTGTAATATCTCCCCGGTAATTCAATTACGGAGGTTCCTCCTTTTCCCCCCTTGGTTTCCATGTTACAAAGTGTTTTGGATTCAAAAATTTCCATCCCCATGCATAAATGAGTCCTTAGGGGTCTGCACATCAAAATAGGAGAAAATAGTGTGTAGGAAACAACCCTAGGGCAGAACACAGATCCACTCAAGCGGGCATCCTTCCGCTTAGGTAGACTGCCCAGAGACTTACTCGCTCGAGCGAGCGAAGCTCGCTCCAGCGCAATCTCAGGCAGAAGAGCGAGCGGACCTTCTGGCTGGCTCCTCGCCAGGCAATAACCTGGTCCGCTCGAGCGAACCCCATGTTCACTTGAGCAACTAGCCTACTGGCTGAGCTCCACAGTGGGAGAAATCCCTGTCATTCGAAAAAGTTTTGTACTTCCCATTCTTCTTCCTCAATAAAACCATCTTCTTGCATCTGAACAGAACTCCCTTTAGCTTCAGACAATTCTCCATTCAACCCCAAGCATTACCACCCATTCCATTCACAAATATAATTCAGAAGCATATTATAATCATAGAAAATATAGAATTCCAAAATGCATTTCCAACATCCTAGAAACAATTAACTGACAATAAAATCCATGTTGTTATAAAGACAACTTATAGAAAGCATAGACATAGCCATGCCCTAAAATATTTCTGAAATCAAATCATTCAAAATCAAAAGAACTAATTGAAAGCATTACAGTTTCTAAATTAGAATTTTAGGAAGAAACTAAATTTTTAGATAGCATGCTTTCCATTATCAGATTATTCACTTGCCTCGGATCAAATTGGGACCTAAAACACTCCAAGCACTCTTCTCCTACAACAAAACCTTCAATCTTCAAAAACCGCATGAAAAACAACTCAACAACCCAACATTTTTTAAAAAAGAAAGGAGTTCTCCAAGAATCTCCTTGCATACATGATGTAAAGTCTCATAAGGGTCTAGGGAACCCATATCTAAGAGGGGAAATTATGTGCTTACCTAGAGTATCTATAACCAATAAGAAACGCTTGAAGAAGAGGATGATCCCAGCAGAAATCCTTCACAAAAGGTATAGTTGGAAACCTTAAGAGGCGAGGAAGAGAGTGATGCCCTCAAATCTCCCTTTTGGCCAAAGAAACCCAAACATGTAGAGGAGAGGAGGGAGATAGGACTGGTTTTCTCTCTAGTTCTTGGCTGGTTTCAAAACAGGAAAAATGAGGGATGAGACATACGTGGGCTGAGTTTTGTGTTGGGAGGGTTTTATGCCCAATTGGCCCCTAAGGTTCAAATGGCCGGAAACCGCATTTGAGGGTTCCAAATGAGATCGAAGAAGAAGAGAAAATTGATCGTTGAAAAATCTAGTTTGCAAAAAGTATATTTTTCACATGATCCAAAAACATTGAAAATCGTTCACAGGCTTAGGTGTGAAAAGCTTGTTTTGCCCCTTTTTCCGAAAAACAGAATTTTTCGAATTTCTAACACAGACAGAATGATAATAAAAGTTATAGGGTCCAGCATTACAAATCGAGAGAAGTAAAAATCAAAATTTTTTGAAATCAAGAATAACTTCCCCACACATACACGAGTCACACAGGCCACCCTGGGCCGTGTCAGACTAAGCTCGACGGTTCTCAAAAGCTATGAAAAATCTAGTCAAACTCAAAATCTAAGCTAAACATCCTCTAATCCCACTTAAAGACTAAAACTTGGCATAAACGGCGCTAAACACATCAAACCTGAGTCGGGGTCTAACATCCTCCACCCCTTAGAGCATTTGGTCCTCCAAATGAACAACTAACCTCTGGTAGCAGGTGAGGGTATTTCCTCTGAACTTGTTCTCGTAGTTCCCAAGTCGCTTCCTCAGACCTGTGGTTTTCCCAGAGTAATTTCACCCAGTGAATTGTTTCGTGTCCTCAGCTCTTGTTCTTTCATGTCAATAACTTTGACCGGTTTCTCAACATAGGTGGCATCATCTTGGATCTCCAATGGCTAATGTCGTAACACATGTGAAGAGTCTAGAACATACCTTTTCAACATCGAGACATGGAATACGTTGTGCACGCCTGAGAGTTCTGGTGGCAAGGCTAGTCTATAGGCCATGTCACCAATGCGACTCAAAATCTCATATAGTCCAATGAATCCCCTTGATAATTTGCCCTTCGGTCCAAACCTTAAAGTTCCTCTAGCTGGTAACACTTTCAAAAACACTTTATCTCCTTGAAACTATAAGTCACTTCTTTGAATATCAGCATAGCTCTTTTGTCAACTTCTAGCAACTTTCAAGCGCTCATTGACCAGCTTATTCTTGTCACTTGTCTCGCCAATCAAAGTCGTTCCATGAAAACTACGTTCGCTAACCTCTTCCAAACACACTGGAGTTCTGCATCTCCTGCCATACAGTGCTTCAAAAGGCGCCATCACAATGCTCGAGTGATAGCTATCATTATAAGCAAACTCATAGAGAGATAGACTCTCATCCACTAAGTCTTAAAATCCAACAGACTCTCATCCCACTGAGTCTTGAAGTCCAACACACAAGTACGTAGCTTGTCTTCTAATGTTTGAATGGTTCATTCTGACTGACCATTTGTCTGCGGGTGATACGTGTTGACACCAAAAATGTCACTTTGCCTCTTCATACACTTTCAACATTAATAAGCTACATGATGCCGCATCCTACCACAAACAAGCAATGCTACTTCAATCATCAAATCTTGTCAGAATCAATCAAAAACTGCAAGATCCTTCAAAACAGTCATAAGAGGAGTACAAATGAAGTTTCAGTGCCATTTTGACATTAATTAGCAGCTGAAAAAAAGCTCTCGATGACAGTGAAGCTGAAGAAATCGATTCACGAAAAACCGTTTGGCCACTAGTAGCTAAAAACCAAAAGACGCTCATCTCTCCTAGATCATCTTGACGTCAGATCTTCAGTGGATGAGCTGTTCGAACCGACACTCGATTCACGCAAAACCAACACTCTCGAAAACTACCGAGGCACACACAGTTGGCCTCAAAAACCGTTTGGCCACTAGAATTCTCTACATCAAATTCTAGACCATCCCGACACCGTTTGCCCTAAAAACCAAAAGACGCAACAAAATCATCTCTCTTAGTTGCGACATCATCTTGGACGTCAAATCTTCAATCAGAGCCTATGGATGATCTCAAAATACTTTCAAAAGGCTCTATGTCAAGTTTAGTTCGAACCGACAACGTTTGACCCTACATCAACCATCAAACAGCAAAACCAACACTCTCGGCGCCGAAAACTACTGAGGCCATCACTTATAAAAAAAAGTACATGGGTGATCTCAAATTACTTCCAAAGGGCTACTGTCAAGTTTCATGTCATTTTGACAATATTTGACTAGACTTTAACTCTCAGAAGCTAAATCAGGTCTTCCGATGACAGAGCCCCTCAGGAACATGATTTCCAAATCAGAGCTAATGGATCATCTTAAAATGACTTCAATAGGCACCCTATCAAGTTTCAGGTCAATCGGACATCGTTTGATCGTACATCAAAGCGCAGCATCTTCCTCGAGACAAAAATCAAGTCTACTGACACATGGCTTCAAAACTCAAACGAAAGTCTGTGGTTGGTCTTATTTATTGCTCAGGAGGCTTCACCTCAAATTTCAAGTCATTTTGACATCATTTGACCTAGTTTTAGCTTCTGACGGTAAATTGGCAACTGTACGCGACAAAGTTTTCGGCTTTCCCGAAAAAATCAGAAACTTTGCCCTCTGATCTGCACGGCTTCTCATCAAGTTTTTTGGAGGAAAACCATGCCAAAACATGTGCAAAAATGCCAAAAAAAAATCAAAGAAGAAAAAAGATGAAAAAACCAGAAAACTACAGCAAATCGGCGACCGAAAGGGGAAAAGGCCCCATGATCGTTGGCAACCTTGGGTGCGTGGTCGCCGGCGATCTTGGAAATCCGGGAAGCTGGATTTTCACCAAAAACTCATCTTTGGGTGTCTTTTTGCATTTCGAGCTATTTTGCCTCGGTGATTTTCCAAAAACCTGATTTTCAGGGCACAAAATCCGTCGATCTTCGTCAACATCACGGATTTGCCATTAAAATCATGGGTTTGTCATCGGACGCTTTGAAATCACCAATGGCCAAACCAAGAAAGCACACTTTCTGCCTGACCGATCGAGAAAGAGACAAGACAATTGCTACCAGCCCACTGGTAGCAATTAATGTTTGAAATTACATGATCATCCGACAACAATCAGCATGAAAATCCATCGGCGATCAAGGCTTCCTACATCGCAGGTAGAATCCAAAAGACGCGGCGCAACCCGCGACTCTTCAAATGCTTTCTCGACCACTTAATGCAGTTAATGACCCATTTTATGATAAATTATTGTGGTCACTTACTCATTATTGTTGACGGCCCAATCAAAAGCCAATAAATGGAAGTTACAAGTCAAACACAATCATGGCATTAAATCATGTAACTCCCCCCACAATGGAGTTTAAAGGCATTTAAAAGCCCATTATTCTCCAATTACCAATCAAAAGTCAAGAACAAGGAGTTACAAAAATACAAATTTAAAAACTTGTAACTCCTCCCATCATGGCGTATTAATGCATTTAATGCATTTAAAGCCCATAAACTCCCCTCATGGCCACCAAAAGCCTATAAAAGGAAGCCATTTCCACCATTTAGACAAAGATACATATACAAGAGACAAAGCACACGGAAAAACTCTACAAAAGTTTCTACAACAATGTCTCCTCCATTGAAGAAGTTCTGCAGTGACCACCTCTAGAAGTCCCTTGGGTGGCCACCCCCCAAAGCCATCTCCTTTTGTCTCAATGGCTTAGACGTGGCTTTTCAGCCCGTCTACTTAGGATTTTATTGGATATAGAACCTCCTTTTGGTTTTTACCCTCTAAAACCCTGAGGTTCAAGCCGAGAAAAGCGAATCAAAAGCATATGTTGTTCTCATCTGAAGGATAATAGCGAAGTCTAAACACGACTTGTAACCATCAATCTGAACAAGTCCCCACAATCTCCTAAGAAGTTATATTTCATTTTCTTATTTTTTATTGTAGTTTGTATTTTTTAAAGAGAAATTAAAAATCACAACTCTTCTCTTCTCTTTTTTATAAAAATTGTAAATCGCCCTTCACGGCAAAAAACATCGCCTTTCACGGTAAAAACACCACCTTTAATGGCAAAAAAACATCGCCTTTATGGCAAACAAATGAAAATCGCCTTTCACAGCATTCAAATCAAATCATGTCTCTTTTCTTAACACATGTGCAATGAAAGTTAGAAAAAAATTAATTTTCTTTTCTACTTGAGAATGTGGATCTACGGACCACCACTTGTCAATTCCAAGTACAATAGAAAATTTGGTATACTCATACACAAAAAGTTGATGTTCGCTTTGTCTCTAGTCACAAAAGGGTTGGACCCCACAGACTCTCACGTCTGCTGACCCTGGTAGTCCCGCGAAAAAATAAGCGAGCTAATCAATACGCGATATTGAATTGAAGCTTCCTACCCATGAATTCATGCTAAGTTTTCCAAAATCTCGAGACGAATCTGCTATCTCTGTCTGAAGTAATAGAAACTGGTTGGTCATGACGACTAATAATCTCACTTACGAATGCTTCTGCAAGAGGTGCCATGTGCATCTTCTTCCTTGTCCTCATTGGAATGAAATGTGCAGATTTCATCAGGCGGTTAGCGACAATCCAGATGGCATTGTTTCCTCTGCTGGTAATTGGTAAGCCAGAGACGAAATCTATAGTGAGATGTTTCACATTTCCACTTCGAAATTTCCAACGATTGCAACAGACCTGGTGGCTGTTGATGTTCTGCCTTCACTAACTAACAAGTCATGCACTGGGACATGAAAGCTACAATCTCCCTTTTCATGTTGTTCCACTAAAACTCTACCCTCCAAGTTATGATATATTTTTGTACTCCCCGGATGCATTGAATATTTTGTGCTATGAGCCTCGACCATAATGTCATTCCTCTAGTCATCGATTTTTGAAACATAGAGTATGTCACAGAAGTATAGCACTCCATCCATAATTTGAAAGTCTTGATGTTCTGCAATGTATTCCACAATTCTTATCAAATCTGATCTTGCAACTGATTCTCTTTGATTTTCTGAATGAAGGTAGGTTCAGATACCGACATATTTGCTAACATAACACCCTCCTTAGCAGTTGAAAACTCCACTCCAAGTCTTCAAACTGTTGAAATATGCAAGTTCCCTGTAAACTGGCCACACTCACTGACTTTCTACTCAAAACATTTGCAACCACATTCACTTTTTCTAGATGGTATTTAATTGATAAGTCATAATCCTTAATATATTCCATCCACCTCCTCTGTCTCATGTTCAACTCCATCTGAGAAAATAAATATTGGAGACTGCGGTGATCTGAATGAACTTCGAATTTCTCTCTGTAGAGGTAATGTCTCCACATCTTCAATGCAAAGACGACTGCTGCCAACTCTAAGTCGTAAGTTGCATAATTTTTCTCGTGATCTTTTAACTGCTTTAAACCATAAGCGATGACTTTACCATCTTGCATCAACACACACCCAAGTCCCACATTCGAAGCATCAGTATTTACGATGAAACTACCACTGCCCGAAGGTAACATGAGAACAGGTGTTGTGGTCAACCTCTTTTTTAACTCTTTAAAGCTGGATTCACACTGTTCTGACCACACATAAGGGCACATTTTTCTCTAGTTAGTTTGGTCAAATGAGCTACGATAGATAAGAATCCCTGCACAGACCTTCTATAGTAGCCTGCTAAACCCAGAAAACTTCTGATTTCGGTCACACGTTTTGGCCTTTCCCAAATGATGACTACCTCGACCTTCGCTGTATCGATTGCTAAGCCTTCTTTGGAGATGATATGACCTAGAAAAGCAACCCATTCCAACCAAGACTCACACTTCCCAAGCTTTGCATATAGCTGATTGTCCCTAAAAAACTACAATGACGTCCTCAGATGCTGCTCATGGTCTTCTCTAGAGTTAGAATACACCAATATGTCATCAATGAAAACAACTGTGAACTAGTCTAAGTGAGGTGCAAAAATCTTGTTCATTAGGGGCATGAGCACTACTAGTGCATTTGTCAGTCCAAAAGGCATCACCAAGAACTCATAGTACCCATATCTAGTCTGGAAAGTTATTTTCGGTACATCTGATTCCCTGACCTTCAACTGGTGGTACCTGTTGGATGTGAATTTCGACCCCCCGCCCATGGCTTGGGAAATCTCCATTCATCTATATATGCTATTTAAATTTTACATCAAAAATGAGGATTCCAACTACCCTCAAAATCGATGGATCACGATCGCCAGCTACGGTAACGGTCGTAACACTGTTCTTCGACGAAAGCCGAAGAAATGTGGGGAGAAAATAAGTAGATGGGTTCTTCCTCTCGTCTAATGTACTGCCGGCAACACACGACGGTTGCCCTGTCACATTGATTTGGGTCTCTTTGGATCTCTTTAATATAGGGTCAATTCAAGGTCATGAGTTAAAGTCCAAATAAAGGTTAATCCTCACACAGCTTAATCACAGTAGATCCAAGTAGAATAAAATAACTAAAACAAAGAAATATAAGGGAGAGGTGCCAAATACTTAAGAAGAGGATCGGCCCCATTCCCGGGTACCCCCTTTTAATCCCTTGGCAAAATAGGGTTTAAAGGCTGACTTTTTAAACCAAAATGGTGATGCAAATGAGACTTTAACTTGTGATTTCTGTGTTTTTTGAATGCGATACATGAGTGATAAAAGTGAAAGTCGATGGGCCGTAATTGATTGGAGGTGTTCGATGGGCCAGTGTTTGTTTTAGGGTGGCCGATGGGCCGTGATTGTTTAAAAGTGTACGCAAAATCACTTATCTCATCTCGTCATTCTCATTTATTCGATTTTTGAAGTTAGTTCTTCATTCCCTTATATCATTAAGTTTGATTAAATATCTGACACCCTGAGGTGGAGGGATAAAATAAAAAGAAAATCTTTTTGGATTTATTTTGTTGGTTTTATAGTTTTTATGGATTTTTTTATATTGGGCTAGAAGGGCCTAACTAGAGGATTTTACTTGGATTTACATGATTAGTACTTTATTATTGATTATTGGATTAACTCTAACCTAAAGTCCTAAACCGCCCACATCAGCTTTCCCGATTCCTAACGGAACGAGAAGAGTGATGGGGTGAAGCCTAATGCTCTAAGCTACCTAATAACGAAATCCAATCTAATCCCAGGGTGCAAATAGCCTAAGCTAAGTGGTTTCCACGCCTAAGTGACTTGTTGGGTGTGATTTATGTTGGTTGATATGATTTGTTTTGAGTTGTGTGGTTTGGTTAAGAGTTATTTAGGGATGGATCAGGGGTACCTTAAGGTTCTGTTTAATGTGTCGAAGGTTCTGGAGTTTCATGTTTTACTTCAAATGATGAAATGATGTCGAAATCGGCAAAATGGGGTTGATGGAGGACTTGGGCGCATACACAGTGGCGCCTAGGTGACTTGGCGCATAAACAGTGGCCCCCAAGTGGCTGTTCTGCATGGCTCAGCTAGTGGTGATAGAATTGACTTGGTTTTGGAATTTCGTGGGGTTCTCACTTAATGTAAGTCACTATTTTGATGTCATTTTTAGGTCGGTTGATTTTATCTTAATGATTTAAGCCCAGAATTCGAAACACAACCAGGATTCACAACTTGGGCCGGACAATGGACTTAGGCACACCTGTGCAGGCACCTAAGTGATAATTTGATGTCTTTTGGTCCTTTGACTTGATTTGAGGTTCCGGATGGGTTTAAGTTGATTAAAATTTTGATTTCAGAACGGTTATTGGTTTTGTGAAGGTTCTGGGAGGTTTGAGGTGAATAGGGATTCGGTGGTCCTGAGGCTAGAATGGGACTTGGGCGCACCTGTGGTGGAGCCTAAGTATTCGGTTCGTGGGTTTTGATTATTTTCGAGATTCATTCACTTGGATTTGGAGTTTCAGGTGATCTATGTTAATAAATCTTGAATCCTGGATTGGTTTTGAGTCTCTGGTCCTCAAGTGTGACTGTGGTCGAAGTTCGAGAGATGTAACACAACCGAGGCATGTCTTGGGGAGTTGGATCAGGGAGTTGGGCACACCTGTGGTGGCGCCTAGGTATCCAAGGTGACTTGGGCACACCTACAGTGACAGGTTCGATTGTTTTTAGGGTATTTTTAGATCGGTTTCGGGTATTCTAACTTGTGTCTTGGTTGAGGAATGTTTTTATTCTCTGGATGTGACTTGTCTATCATTTTAATTAAGTTTTGACTAAGGTCTTAGAGTTTGAATCTAGGTGGGAGTTGCCAATTAGAATTTTATTGATTAGGGTTTAAGGTTCAAATTATGATTTTGTTAATTACACTTTGTTGATTAAGGTTTAATTAGAGTTTATTTAATTAAATTTATTAATTTGGATTTTAACTAAGGTTTTGTTAATTAGGGTTTTGTTTGTTAGGAATTGCTTAAAGGTTTTTAATTAGGTTTTAGTTAAGGTATTTTATTAGGGTTGATTAATTCGCTTAGGCGTGAATAGAATAACCCAGGATTATCTACCTAATATCTATTCTTTTTATGGATTTTTCTATTTATTTTAATCTTTTTTTTTCTCTTCTCTAATTACTAAAGAGCAAGATGAGAAGGGAAGAGTTTTATGCTTTTTGTGATTTTTTTGGCTATTTTATGCAATATCAATGCAACTTAACTTAAAGTGTAATGATTCGATAATTCGAAGTTCAGAAGTTCAGCAGTAACCAAAATCATCACAAACATGGAACATCAAGTTAAATCAGATGCAAAATACAAAAAATGTGGGCCGAAAAGCGAGCTAGGGACCTGAGCGCACCTACAGGGGTGCCCAAGTGTTTCTGCAATACTTTGGCTCACACACAGTGGCGCCCAAGTGTCTCCCCTGCGGGTTTGAATGCACTTGCGACTTTTCAGCGATATTTTGACACGATTTCTGTCACTTCGCGACCAAATGCAGGGTCCTAATATGAATTACTGATATCAGAACTTTCGGGTCTGAAAGTAATGACTCAAGGACCGAGATTCGAATGACGGGTTCCTTTGGCAGGGACTTGGGCGCACCCATAGTGGCGCCTAAGTGCCTATGTGTTTTATTCTTTTCTTTTCCTTCTCCTCTTAGCAATGTATTTGCATATTATTTCAATGCTTTTGCAGATCTGAGGGCCTTGATATCAACTTGAAAGAGAATGAATTTAGATCTGAGAAATGAAGTGCACGCGATACAAAAATCGAGGCTGAAACCCTACCTAGAGACTTGGGCGCACCTGTAGTGGCTCTCAAGTGCTTTTCTGCACTTTTTTTTCTCTTCTTCTTTTCCCTTTCAGCAATATGTTTGTACTTTCTTTCAATGCTTTTTGCGCGACTCATAACACAAAGTTACAGATTCGAGTGTCCTGATATCAACCTGTATGAGAATGAATTCGGATCTGAGAAACGAAGTGCACGAGAAATGAAAATCAGGGCTGAAGCCCTACCCAGAGACTTGGGCGCACCCACAGTGGTGCCCAAGTGCTTTTCTGCACTTCTCTTTCTCATATTCAGATTTTCCCCAATGAAAATGATATGGATGCAAGATCTATTCTAATCACGAGTTCAGGATGATGAAAATGATGAAAATCTACAACCTACGAATGATCTTAAGCATGTTTCTAATGATGGATGATTACTAAATATCAGATCTACTGTAAAATACTACTATTAATGCATATCTACGATGTATGGATGATCCTAAGCATGTTTCTAACTACTATGATGATGAATACTAATTGAGAAGACTAGATCTAGAAATACCGGTTTGGATTATGTCTTTCAAGTCCTAGATCGAAGCTCTAGTGCAAATCCTTGGCTTTTGGAAGCTTTCTCCATTACTGATCTTGAAAACTAAAGTGCTCACTCTTCTCTTTTCTTCTAGATCTAAAGCTCTCTCTATGGTGGCTACTCTCCTTTCCCTTCTCTTTTTTCTCTCTTCTGGTAGCCTCCTCTTGCACATGGTAATATGAGATACCTATATGGGGGTTCTTGGAGTGGAAGAGGGGTTAAGGGTTGTTGTTTGCACAAATTTCTAGAAACTTCATGCATACCAAGGCGAATCTAGGGTTTTGGGTGACTTGAAAGTACACACAGGTGCACCCATGTGGGTTTTGTGACTTGGGCGCACACATAGGTGCATACATGTCCTTTTTTGGGGTTAAGTGGATTTAGGGTTCGGTTTCAAATTGTTTTTGGGCTAAGGTCAGGCCGGAACTGTGAAAAGGAGAGTAGGACACACCTAAATATGCACCCGAGTGCATTTCTAAGGTGACTGGGGACCTGGGCGAACTTGTGTGTGTGCCCAAGTACAGTTTGGGACTTAGGCGCACCTGTGTTGGCTCCCAAGGGCATTTCCAGCAAGCAATCTTCCGGCAGCCATATCTTTTGATCCATTTGTCGGAATTAGACGTTATGCATATTGTCGGAAAGCTCTCGAAATGTAGAATCTGTTGGTCAATACATCCTAATGGTCAGAGGTCAGGAAAAGTAAGAGATACTTGGATCAGTTATCCTAGCCTCCTAATTCATATTAATCATATCGTACTTAGGCAAACTAAGTGTAATCTCTCTAAGAACAACCTGAGTGTGTCTATGTAGTCTAGAAGGGCTTTGGATAGAGTTGTAGTCCATTCCTTATTTGAATAGTGGGTTGAACTTGAGATCTCGACACAATTCGGCTTTTTCTCTCACGAATTTCTAGAGATCGTCGAACTAAGTCTAAAACTATCAACAAGCATCTTCATCGTCATTGATTAATCTAAATTATGCCATTAATCATTCAATTATTGGTGAAATGGGGGCACCGCTATATATGACAAGTGTTTTAGGCTTTCATAGGGGCCAAATGAGGTGTCTACAGTACCCAAACCTGAAGTCAATTTTTGAAAAGTACTATGCTCCTTGCAATTGATCAAATAGCTCATCTATCATTGGCAGTGGATATTTGTTTTTTATGGTCACTTAGTTCAGTAATCTATAATCGATGCACATTCTCAAGCTGTCATCTTTCTTCTTGACAATTAAAACTGGGGTTCCCCATGGTGTGATACTTGGTCTAACAAAATCCTTCTCCAACAATTCTTGCAACTGTACATTTAATTCACCCAATTCTGCCGGAGCCATTCTATATGGTGCAATGGAAGTCAGAGTAGTCCCTGGCATAAGCTCTATCGTGAAGTCGATCTCCCTCATCGGTGGCAGACCTAGAATTTCTTTCGAAAAAATATCTAGAAATTCTCACACAACTAGGATTTCCTCCACCCCTTAGGACTGTTTATCCTCCATGATAAACTCAATATATCCCTCACACCCACTTATTTACAACTTAGAAGTTGTTAACGCTGAAATAAAACTGGCTTGTTAATGTCTTTTCTCCCCGTGAAATTTCACTCTCGAAGATGACCTGTCCAATTTGGAAGAAATAGTTTTGTTAAAACAATCCATAGTAGCTTGATGACCTACTAACTAATCCATCCCTAGTATAATATCAAAGTCGTGCATATCCAATAGAATAAGATTTGCTAGAAACGTAACCTCTCCTATCTTAACTGTGCAATTTGGGTGATATGTGCTACAGATAACTTGTTTCCCTACTGGAGTTGTGACAGTCAAAATAAACTCAAGTTTGCTAATAGGTATATCAATCAACTTAGTAAGCATAGGAGACAAAATTGAGTGGGTAGATCCAGGATCAAATAATATCTTAGCTTCTAGTCCACAAACAAAAAGTGTACCTTCCACTACGTTGCCCGTTGTATCCGCGTCTACTTGGTTCAGGTGATATGCACGTCCTTGCTACTGTGGTCTATTCCGATTCTGGTTCTGTCTACCCTGTTGTGCATTCCTGTTTTGCTATGGTGGATGGGCATTTTGATTCTGAGGTCGTTGGCGTGGCTACTGTTACTGATTCTGCTGCTGTGGCTGCCTCGGTTGGTTCTGTATCCCTTACTGATTCTGTTGAGGTGTTTGCCTGGGTGGTTGCTTCGGAGGCATGTTGCCTTGATTCCGATTAGCTGGACATTCCTTCACAATGTGGTCAGTGAGACCACATTTAAAGCACTCATCAGTTATCTTGTAACATTGATTTGAGGGATGATGCCTACCACAATGTTCACAAGTGCTTTGCCTTGGAAGATTCTGATCTTGCCTTGGCTTCTTGTTCTATTGAGGTTTCTGATTTTGCTGATGTTGATGCTTCCTCTACGAATCTCAGATGATCTTGTTATTGATGTTTTCAAACTTATAGGCTCTCTTGACTGCTTCCTCAAAGGAGATAGATGGCACAACTCCGACAGCGTCTCTCTCAATAATAGGGTTGAGTCCCTCCAAAAAATTAGTAACTTTCTTCTCTTCGGTGTCGATCAGTTATGGGGCATACCGAGATAGTCTCTCAAACTTAGTGAGATATTCGAGGACTATCATGTTCCCTTGCTTTAGCTGTTGAAATTTTATGGCCTTCTGCCTCTTGATGTAAGACAGCACATACTACTCACTGAACTGATCTCTGAATGAAGTTCAAGTTGGTTATTCATAATATCCCGATAACTATCCTTCACGGTTTTCCACCAAATCTCTGTTAGTCCTAAAAACATGGAGGCTGCTAGATGAACCCGTTGTTTGCCCATACATCTGAAGAGGCCAAATATGTTCTCTGTGTGCGCTATACAATCATCTGCTGTTAAAAGATCTTTTTGCCCTGTAAATTCCTTGGGGCCTCTCTTCCGAAAATGTTCAAAAAGCACATTTGGGTCATTAAAGATGAACAAACCAAACAAGCAACTATGACGACACAAACCAGCACATTCAACACCAAAAGAACCACAGATTCACCAGAGAAGCTTAGGCCGCCACTCCAGGATAGAGTCGCACCACTCAATAGAATGATAAACCACTATCTACTACTGTCTGGGATAGAGTCGAACTACTCAACATAATCAACGCAACACAAACCAACACGAAACACTACTACTATCTACTAATGTGATTATGTGAAACACTACCACTAAGACTGGCGCCACATCAATCATTCAGGATTCTCTTCAAGAACAAAGTGAATCATCCAGATCTCTTCAGGGAAGTTGCCGCCTGTGATATCTTTAACTTGCCCGTAAATGGAGTCCATCAATACCTCCACGAATAGAAAATGAGCTGCCTCAATACAAGAAATAAACTAAAAACAGTGAATATCTGAGTAATGACATTTTTCATCAAACGGTCAATTCTTTCATGGGACTAACTCTTATTTGATAAAAATTTGGGGAATCTCACTGCGTTGGAAGGTATTTATTTTTACTGACTTGGATTTTCAATAGGTGGGCCTTACTGTGGTGTTCCACTTCTTCAACTCAGGATTCTAGTCAAAAGGATCCGGACTTCCAATTATGTGGTTGGGTGAATGGCAAGTGTACTTCAGTGAAGAATGACATTTTATGTTGTTGGATATTATGGTCGTCACACCTCCTTTTGTTTAAGAATTTGTGCAATTTGCTGTAATTCGAGTTTGCTATGTATGTGGGGCTCGTGCCTCATAATCCAAGAAATTTCTGATGGGCCAGTCCAGGGTAGGAAGGTGGATATGACAAGATATTTCTCAGTATAGAGTTTTGGAGAGACTTACCAACTTGTGGTGAAGGGCAAGGTAGATGGGTCATATAGGAGGAGCCTCTAACAAAACTCATGCCTAAAACTAATGTTTCAAAACTGGAAACTTAACTCCACTTGAAATGTCATTGAGACAAGTAACTCTCGACTGACCCAATCCAGTTAGAACTTACAGGTAACTACATACTGTTTTTTCTTTCTTTTGGTCTCTTCATCCTCTCAATGCTTGTGGGTCTCAATGAAATGGTGTCATGAAGAAGCAAAAGATGCAGAGAAGACTCTAGTTCATACGTAAAGGCATGGCCTCTCTTGAGCAGGGCATTTGTGGAAGGAAAAAACCAGCGGTCATCACTGAAAAAATATTTATGCCGCCTCTATTATTGTCTCAAGGTTTTGGTACAAATGATTAGCTAAAGAAATTTATGATAATACCGAGGGAGAGCAATAAAAAAATACTTATGCTGTCTCAACTACCTCTAGGTTTTGGTTGGAACAATTAGCTAAAGAAATTTAAGACCATCAACCAATCAAGCCAAATTAAAATAATAACTAAATGGAGAAAAATAAGTCATCCACGATATGAGATGATATGTATTCAAAATTCTGTAGAGGTTAGATAGTGAAATAGAAAGAGTCTTTTTTTTTTTTTGTAGAATTCATTAAAGATGAACAAACCAAACAAGCAACTATGATGAGACAAACCGGCACATTCAACACCAAACGAACCACAAATTCATCAGAGAAGCTTAGGCCGCCCGCCATTCCAAGACAGAGTCGCACCACTCAATAGAATGACAAACCACTATCTACTACTGTCTGGGATAGAGTCAAACCACTTAACATAATCAATGCAACACAAACCAACACGAAACACTACTACTATCTACTTAATATGATAATGTGAAACACTACCACTAAGACTGGTGCCACATCAATCATTCAAGATTCTCTTCAGGGACAAAGTGAATCATCCGGATCTCTTCAGGGATGTTGCCGCCTGTGATATCTTTAAGAGTCCATCAATCCCTCCACGCACAGATAATGAGCTGCTTGAATACAAGAAATAAACTAAAAATAGTGAATATTTGAAGAAACAAAATACAAGAATAGTTTCAACCCAACTAGAAATTTACGAAGAAACAACACACAAATGATAAAACGAATTAAGAAAATATCTTAATATCATTTAAAGCAAAAAACCACTCAATAAACCAAAAGAAAACATAAACTCAAAATACAAAACACTTAAAACTAGACAATGAAGGAGGACGGTAATGTATTACTGTGAAAAGATCGATAAGCATTTCCAAATTGAAATTGGCCAAGTTGGGGATCCAGTTCATCCTATATTCATCGTGTGCATGCTTCTCGCATTACTTGATAACCTTCTCGAGGACTTCTGCTTTAGTGTTGTCTAGAGTGGTAATGTTGGAGTCGTGCTAGATGCTTTCGTTTATGAAACCGGACACCTTTGCAACTGACTCTTCCACGATGAACTCCTACCAGTCTTTACTTACAAGCTTGATTATATTTGGAGAAGGAGAAGAAGAAGATACCGCCATTTTCAATGATGAAGAAAATAGAACTACAAAAGATTGTCACAACCCTGACTGGGGCCGAGCCAACCAAGGCCCTAATCCGGAGCCGAGGTGCGCGACGGGCTAGAAAATTTTACCCGCTTGCACTGTCTCCCACAGAGTTCCGTAGTGAGGATTCCAAGATCCATTAGCTGGCAATCACAGGAGAACGAATACATATGCAGAAGCATGTAGCAAACACGACATGAGGTACGAAGACGAATCATAATATCCAAAACTCGTGCCAAAGTGAGAAACATACATAAGCAAGCCCAAAGTTAATGTTTAAGTTTTACAATAGCAAGAAAGTAAGTTTTTAAATTTATACAATCCCAAAAATAAAAGCCAATAAATGCTAGTGAAACAAGTTCCCAAAAGTGATGATCGATCCCCAAGATGTGACGTAAATCATGACCCAACTCGTTGTCTAGATGACATCGTCGGACTGCCACTCTCGAGCAATCGGTGGCTCAACGACCGAACAAATATAATTCAAATCAAAGGAACATAGTTCAAATCAGTAAAAGGACTATTCTAAACATAACATATACGAAAATCCGGAAAATGAACGAAAGAGTAGTCTTACAGAGATATCTCAACGTGGCGAACCACACAAAGCTATCCAAAATGTTTATAGGCAGGGTACCATTCTATAGGCAGGGCTTTGCTCTTTATAGGCAGGGTACCATTCTAGGTGAAAGATCATAGTTGGATCAACTCTTGGTAGTTGTCTCTTCTCAAAGTATTCTATGTAATCTCGGCTCATGATTATTGAATTGGTCAAGGGCGGGTATGGTAAACCTTTTAGAATACTCTGAAACCTTAGTCTCGCATTTAAATGGGCCTTAATCAGGGCAAATACAGGACTAGGCTCTGGCAAATACAGGACTAGGCTCTATCTCATTATGGAAATTATACTTGTCCTCTAAGATTGGTTTAATTATATCATTATCCTTTGATCTTCTAAGAAGGTTTGTCCTGTTTGACTCACTAGTCAAGACATCATTTGATTGTGATTCCTTCTCTAGGGTCTTTTCTAATGAGATGGTAGGACCTATGTGAGAGCTTCCTTGTTGGATTTCAATGGTAAGCCTAACAGTCTCTTGGTGCTGATTCTCAGGTAACGCTTTGGTTTCTATGATAGATTCGGATGGATTTATTCGTTCTAGTGGCATACTCGACAAGATCAACTTCTTCCTAATCTCATATTTGAGTTTATCTATGTCTATTTGTAATTCACTAAACATACTGGGACCGAGAAATTCAACTCCAGATTCTTTTTCATTCTTTCTTGGCTCAACCGGCGTTGGGATTAGTCCAAGATGCGATGGTTTCGTTCTAGGGAGATTTTGTTCATCATTTGGTTGAATGTTTGTTTGTCTTTGGATTTTGATTTGGATTTTGCATGATGGCGTAGGATCCAAGTTCTTTTATTTGAAATGTGGTCTATGTCTTTTAGTAGTATTCGTCTTATATTGAGGTTTTGGATCTTGTATGATTTTGTTCATTTGTGTTTGGTGCTTGACTCCACATGAAGATGGTTTGACTAATCTATGAGTTTCCATACTCGATTCTAAGTCATTTGAATCAAATCTAACTGTTTTGTGTGTTTCAGAACTTATGACATCAAAATCTTTAATTAATTCATCCACTCAATCCATTTGATGGTCAAGTATCTTCATTGTCGCATGAATTCTGATTCTTCGTGTGGGTCATTAGGTTGTACTGTCTCGTGTGTCCTCGATTGAATCATTATGTCTTTTATTTGTTGTGTCGAATGATCTTCATTTGGTTTTGTTTGAAGTAGCATTTGTGGTTTTGGTATTTTTTATTGGATGTCGTTTGTGATCGAACTAGTTCGTTCATTTGATGCGTAGTGATCTGGGTTTTACCATCCCAAAGTGTTTCTTGTTGTTCGTAATCTTCATTAAGCATATCATAAAATTCCTCAGGAGGCATGTCTTTAAAGATGGGATCGTAGAACTCATCGGAAGATTCAGAAGTCTGGTCATATAGTGGAAAATAGGTTACTTCAAGGGCTAATTGTTAATTAGTATGGCCTAATAGAAATTAGTAAGTCTTGGTTCACTAGGCCCCTGGATTGTCTAAGTTGTATTAAGATTAGAAGTAGGTCTACTATAGTAGGTCTACTGTGAGTAAAAGTTGGTTTTGAGTGTAACAGGGTTTAGGGCTGATATTATAAATAAAGACTTAGGGTCTCTAGGATGTACATCCTCTTCTGATTTACATAGTGTTTCTCCCGTCTTCCCGTGGACGTAGGCCAAAAGCCGAACCACGTAAATCTCTTGTCTATGCGTTATTGATCTCTTCTCCTAGGCCCTTAGATCACAACAAACTGGTATCAGAGCGATTTGGCGTGATCGGAGGAAATTCGACGGATCGGATTTCGGAGGGTTTTCGATCAGAGATGGAGAAGGGGAAGACAAGAATTCATCCTCAGATCAAGAGGGAAATCGGTTTTGATCTCAGTGGGCGGCACAAAGAATGAGAAGGGCAGCACCCTGTTCCTATTGCAAAACGGAGACGAGAATCCGGACTTGCAGCGTTTGATCTTTACAAAATTCCACCGCAGGAAATTATTTGCAGGCCAGGCTGACCGCGTCCATCGCCGGAGAAGTGTCGTGCATGGCTGGAGAGGAAGAAGGAAATCATAAAGGTTTTCTCTGTTTGCAGACCGGAGAAGAGACGAATTGAGTTGGTTTCGGCTAGGCCCCACATCGTCGTGAAACCTTCGCCGGAATCGTCGCCACCGCTGCCGCTGCATGTCGCCGGAGAAGAGACGTAGCAATTGGAGCTTTGAGTGATTAAGATTTATTAATTAGGGTTTTGATTAAGGTCTTGTTAATTAGGGTCTTATTTGTTAGGGATTGCCTAAAGGTTTTTAATTAGGGGTTTTAGTTAAGGTATTTTATTAGGGTTGATTAATTCGCTTAGGTGCGAATAGAATAACTTAGGATTATCTACCTAATATATATTCTTTTTTGGATCTTTATATTTCTTTTAATCTTTTTTATTATTATTTTCTTCTCTAATTACTAAAGAGTAAGATGAGAAGGGAAGAGTTTTGTGCTTTTTGTGATTTTTTGGTGTTTTATGCAATATCAATGCAACCTAACCTAAAGTGTTGATGATTTGATAGTTCGAAGTCCAGAAGTTCAACAGTCAACCAAAGTCATCACAGAGATTCAATCAGCAATTTAAATGCAATGTGAAATGCAAAAAATGTGGGCCGAAAGGCAAGCTAGTGCACCTAAGTGTCTCTACAGTACTTGGGCGCACACACAGTGGCGCCCAAGTGTCTCCCCTGCGGGTTGTGACGTACTTTTAATTTCCAGCGATATCCCGACGTAATTTCCGACACTCAACGACTAAATGCAAGGTCCTAATATGAATGACTGATATCAAAACTTCCAGATCTGAAAACAATGGCACGATGATCAAGATTCGAGGGACGGATCCCTTTAGTAGGGACTTGGGCACACCCACAATGGCGCCCAAGTACCTCTGTTCTTCCTTTTTTTCCTTTCCTACCCTTTTTAGCAATATGTTTGGTCCTCTTCCAATTCTTTCAATGCTTTTTACAAATCCGAGGCTCCTGATATCACCTTGAATGAAAATGAATTCGGATCTGAGAAATGAAGTACACGCGATACGAAAATTGGGGCTGAAACCTTACTCCAGGGACTTGGGCGCACCTGTTGTGGCACCCAAGTGCTTCTCTGCACTTTTCTTTATCTTTTCTTTTCTCTTTCAGCAATATGTTTGGGCCTTTTTCCAATGCTTTTCACGTGATTCAGAATACAAAGTTACAGATCCGAGGGTCCTGATATCACCTTGAATGAAAATGAATTCAGACCCGAGAAACGAAGTGCACGCAATATGAAAATTAGGGCTAGAGCCTTACCCAAGGACTTGGACGCACCCATAGTGGCGCCCAAGTGCTTTTCTGCACTTCTCTTTCTCATATTCGGATTTTCCCCAATGAAAATGATATGGATGCAAGATCTATTCTAATCACGAGCTCGGGATGATGAAAATGATGCAAATCTACAACCTACGAATGATCTTAAACATGTTTCTAATGATGGATGATTACTAGATATCAGATCTACTGTAAAATACTACTATTAATGCAGATCTACGATGTATGGATGATCCTAAGCATGTTTCTAACTACTAATGATGATGAATACTAATTGAGAAGACTAGATCTAGAAATATCGGTTTGGATTATGTCTTTCAAGTCCTAGATCGAAGCTCTTGTGCAAACCCTTGGCTTTTGGAAGCTTTCTCCATTGCTGATCTTGAAAACTAGAGTGCTCCCTCTTCTCTTTTCTTCTAGATCTAAAGCTTTCTCTATGGTGGCTACTCTCTTTCTCTCCCTTTACTTCTCTTTTTTCTTTCTCTCTGGTAGCCTCCTCTGTAAATGGTTAAGAGATAACTTATATAGAGGTTTTTGGCGTGGAAAAGGGGTTAGGGTTGATATTTGCACGAATTTCTAGAAGCTTCACGCAAACCAATGCGGATCTAGGGTTTTGGGTGACTTGGGCGCACACACAAGTGCGCCCAAGTGGGCTTTGTGTCCTCTTTTGGAGTTAATTGGATCTAGGGTTTGGTTACAGATTGTTTTTTGGGTTAAGGTTAGGTCGGAACTACAACAAGTAGAGCGGGGGACACTTTTAAGTACGCACCTGAGTGCGTTTCTAAGGTGACTGGGGACCTGGACGCACCTATGTGTGCGCCCAAGTACATTTTGGGACTTGGGTGCACCTGTGTTGGCGCCCAATTGCATTTCCAGCAGGCAATCTTCCAGCGGCAATATTTTTTGATCCATTTGTTGGAATTGGACGTTCTGCATATCGTCGGAAAGATCTCGAATGTAGAATCTGCTGTCCATACATCCTAATGGTTAGAGGTCAGGAAAAGTAAGGATATTTGGATCAATGATCCTAGCCTCCTAATTCATGCTAATCATATCGTACTTATGCAAACTAAGTGTAATCTCTCTAGGAACAACATGAGTGTGTTCTATATATAGTCTAGAAGGGGTTTGGATAGTGTTGTTGCCCGTTCCTTGTTTGAATAGTGGGTTGAACTCGAGATCTCGACGCGATTCGGCTTTTTCTCTCACGAGTTTCTAGAGATCGTTGAACTAAGTCTAAAACTATCAACAAGCATCTTCATCGTCATTAATTAATCTGAATTATGCCATTAATCATTCAATTATGGGTGAAATGGGGCACCGCCATATATGACAAGTGTTTTAGGCTTTCATAGGGGCCAAATGAGGTGTCTACCCAATTATGTGGTCTGTTTTGTCAATCGAGGTCTCCAACTTCACCGCCACTGGTAGCTCTTGTTCAGTTGCTTGGAAGAGAGAAGTTAGGCCAGATAATGTCGAAATGGCCCAAAACTTCATGTGTACTCTTCTTATAGCTGTTTTGAAGGATCTTGTAGTTTTTGGTTGATTCTGATAAGATTTGATGCTTGAAGTAACATTGCTTGTTTGTGGTAGGATGTGGCTTAATGTAGCTTTCTGATGCTGAAAGTGTATGAAAAGGCAAAGTGACATTTTTTTTTGTAACATAAAAGTTGTAGGGTCCAGCATGACAAATTGAGAGAAGTGAAAATCGGGAATTTTCAAAATCAAGAATAACTTCCCCACACATACGTGAGTCACATGACCATAGTTTTAAAATTCGGCCGATACCGGTTCATATCGGCCGATATGAACCGGTATCGGCCGGTACTAAACCGATATGGCTCCGAGATATCAGTATCAGTCATGGTTTAAAATATCGGCCGATACTAGTTCGTATAGGCAGATACAAACCGGTATCGGCCAATTCCTATACGATATATTGAAACTTATCGGTATCAGACTCGGTCCCCCAAAGTATCGACTTATATCTTGAAGATATCGGTCAAAACCGATATATCAGCCAATATTTTCAGACGGCCAGTATTTCCCTCATTTCTGGATATTCATAGTTGGAGAAAAAGAGAGTGAAAGCACATACAGTTTATATGAAGTTGTAGAAAAGGGGGAAAAAAGAGATGTAGTTGCAAAGGAAAAAAAACCCGAGAAACAGGGCAGAGGAAAAGATGTACCTGGATGCCAGAGAACGAGCACCCACCCCTGCCTCCGCCACTGCCATTTCATCATCTTCTCCTCCATTTTCCTCTCCCTCTTCTCTTTCCCCTCTTCTTCACCACTAGCACACCCCCACCCCCACACCCCAAATCTCAATTTCATTCAGTCTTGAGAAAAGAAAACCCTAAGAAGGGTTGTTTCCCTTCTTGACTTTTAAGTCCATGTTTTGAGTCCGAATTCTGGAAACTTCCTTCCCATTTGACTTAATGAACATGAGGCCCACTTATATATTTAAAGTAAGTGAACGATCAGGCCTTTGTCTTGGATCACGGATGTGAGTGAACGATCAGGCCCACTTTTTGAAAATCCCATCCCATCAAATTTAATTCCCTCTCAGTCTAATGGGTGTCTCAAAATTAAACTCCAAGAGGAGTTCGTCCCACACCATGGGATTGAGTATTTGATGAAAAAAATGATAAATGAATAGTGCACAAGATTGTATTATCATATTTTTTTTATATCAAACGATCAATACTCGAATAGGACGAACTCCTATTGGAGTGAAAATTAGAGATATCTCATATACATGAAGATGTTCATTTTACTCTAAAAATTGGTGCTTGTCATATTGGTCACTTATAAAAGGTGCAAAATGAAATATCTAAAAAAATAAAGTTTCTTAGTAGTCTGATCGATTATTTCTCATAAAGTTTATATAAGGGTGATTGTGATTTTAAATGGTCTAGACTTTAAATATGAGTTGCATTAATAGATTTATAAATTGAAAAAATTGGCTAAAAGACTGAATACTAGAGCTTAACATATTTAACAACTTTAGCTAAGATAGCGATACAGGATGTTATGACTTAGGGGGAATCGATATTTTGATCTATTGTTGTTACTAATGGAAGAAAAATATTATTTTTTAACATTTTATAATATTTTCGATTTTTTGGATATTTTTGCAAAAAAATTTTGACTATAAAGAATTTCACACTGTGACGATCGTGACAGACCGATAACCGCGACCGATACCGATACCATATCGATTTTTTGGCCAAACTAATACCGTGACCGATACCGTGATTTTGAACCATGGTTGACACAATGGAGGTTGACGAAAAATTTAAAGAGGAAGTTGATGAAGAAGACACTAGAAGGTGAGATGGACTGTGATGCTCTGATACTATAAAAATACACAATAACAATTTAAGTAATAAAAGTAGTATCCCTTGTGTCCCTCATGGAGATAATAGAAGGTTTACATTTATAATTAAAGTTGCATGAAACAGCCACATCTAGTATAATTGCTAACATAGAGGAGTGTCTAGACAACAAGTTCAATTGCTAATATAATGAGTGACTTGTACAGTTTCCAAATGTAAAAGAGTGAGTGACTGGAGATATGTGACACTGAAATGATTGGCCACCTAGTTGATATTATTTTCACTGTAGATAGTGTTGGGGAAAGTCCCACATCGCCTAAATAATAGAGCTTGACATGTCTTAATATACGTGTATGGGCCGTTGTTCTTGTGTAGCCTACGTAACAAGCCTATCCATGAAATATGTTGGGCCGCACGTGAGGGGGAGTGTTGGGCAATTTGTTGGTTGCCATCAAATGATTTAGCATTATGCATAATTGCTCCAACAGCTTTTCCTCCATTTGTCATTACAACATGTCACCATTTAGGCCTAGGCAGTTCAAATTTCTAAAGGCTTTAACTTTTTATCCGACTATCGAAGTTAGAAGTTTTACATACTATTAGAAAGATATAAATGTGTAGGTTTATTATAGTAAAAGGATCCAAGTCATCAAAAGTCCTCAAGGTAGTAAAAATTAGACTTATTGGAACTGGGTTCCATTAGACCTCAAACCTTAATTTTTAGAGAATTTTAAGCAATTGTATTTATGCACTCTAGTTCCATGTATTCCATCAAGATACTCGTGATTTTAATGGTCTTCTAAATTGTATCCACTTATTAGAAACAGATAATATGGGCATTGACACATGTAATACTCTGTTATCATCCAAATGAAGTGTGAAAGACTCAAAATGGGTGTCTACATCTACTTGTTGAATATGAACGGTAAAAATAACTTTTTTCCCTTCAAATGATTACTATCTATTGGACAGCTCGCGATGCTCAATGGACCTGATTTTTTTTATATTGGTAGATTCGAAACCGCTCAAATTTTTCTACTTACCCTATTTTAAAATAGCAAGTAGAATGGTGTTGAAGCAGTGTCAGATCAGATCTAGATCCGTGGCGGAATTGTAGACATTTGTTAATAGCTCCAATCGTCTTAGATAGAGGAATTAGAATCATCAAGGGGTTGTACTTACGAGAAATTCTTTAGGCTCATTAATGGAGCCAACTCATTAAAAATCTAAACCACCTAATGTAAGTTCTCCCCCTTATATGAGCCCTAACCAAATTTCACTTTTATAGGAGCTAGTCCCATCTAACCGTCAAATTGATCATGTATAAAACACATAAATTTTATAAATATTTATGCACTTAGCTTGTTTTATACACGATCAATCTAATGGTAGGCCCATCTCTAACTACAATTTGCCAAGGTTGACGGAATAGGGGCCATTTATTTTGAGTCGTTTAGATTTTTTTTTTAAGTAGGCCCCATAAGAGGCATAACAATATTTTTTGCTAATCCAAGCCTCAAGAGGATCTTGATCTCATGAAAGAGTAGATCCGAGGAATCCTCCATTTCATTACCATGAAATAAGATGTATTTGTCAAATGTAAGGTTGTCTATGGGCCGTGTTGGGATGTAACTGTTGGGGAAGAAGGGAAGAGAGAAATTGAGGAAACAACTGAAATTGGGTGTATTGCATTCTAAGTAAATTGAATGACATCCATCAATATAAAATAAAAGGGATTTAACCAGAAAAAATATATTATGTGACCACCATACCGAAAAGGTAATTTTAAGTGCCGTTACACCAAATCAGTCATTTTGCCCGTAAACGTTTTTTTTTTTTTTCTTTTTAACATTCTCTACTAGGGTCCCTATCGACCTTCATTTGCAATGTTAAGGATCGATTGAGACTTTGCGGTCCATCCTAACCTTTACAGAATTCTCATTTACTTTGTTTGTAGGATCTCAATAGACCTTATTTGTGATGTTTAAGGGTCTCTATTGACCCTGCGGTGTACGCTTATAAATGCACAAAATTCATCCCTCATTCCCTGTTCTTGGAAAAAATCGACCATGCTCGGCTTGCTTCCCCTCCGTAGGATATTCCCACCTCTTGAAGACCATTAAAGCCACATGCCGTTGTTTGGTAGAGAACATTAAAGTGCATATGCGACTGTTTAGGGCAGACCAATGGAAATGTGGAGTTTGTACTTTGCCCTAAAACATGATTTTTTACTTTTCAAAAACCATTTTCATAATTCCTAATTCCATGTTACCATGGCTCCCTAGAAGACCATTGGGAATCACTGTGAATACGCTGGCAGCTGATGTGGAGTCGCAATCAACACTATGGAAGAAGAATGAGACAAACAAGAGAAAAAATCAGGCTTCTAAGCCCCAAAATGTATGAACAGGTCGAAAGCAGGGTAGCTAGGGACCCTTAATATTTAAAATAAAAAAAAAAGTTCATAGGGACCCTAGTAGATAATGTTAAAAAAATATACATTTTCGAGCAAAATGATTGATTTGCTACAAGGGCACTTAAAATTATCTTTTCGGTATGGTGGTCACCTAATCTATTTTTTTTGGTCAAATCTTCTAAAATAATAATAATAATAATAAACCCTAAGCACACTTGCTAAATAAAGTCCTAACTAAAACAAGAAACACACCACTATGGATAATGCTAAGTCACAATCCTAACCTAATAAGGAAACCTAACCTAGTAAGGTCACCGGCCCAACCCTGAGTCAACAATGTCTTCAAGAGTAACCTTGCTAAGCTTTAGATACGTAAAGTTAGCCCGAGACCAAGACATCATATTTGTGGAAGAGAGAGAGTTTCTCAAAAACTCTCATATCTCAAAAGGGAGTTTCTGGCTCCTTCTAATAGCCAATGATTTGTTAGTATTTTAAGAGAATTTAAAAAGATTTACCTTTGTAGGAGAATGTTTAATTAGGAGAGAGAATCACATATTTGTATCATTGATGACATGTGTCATACTTTCATTGGCTAAAAGAGGGGCCTTTTTTTGTAAAAAAAACGCCAGAGAAGTTTTATAGAGTAACTCTCATATATATATATATATATATGGAAAATATTCAAGTGAGAACTAGTTCTCACATATTATATGAGAATTTTTTTGTGGGGCCCAACTAACAATCCATCCAAACCTAACAACCAATAGGGAACCCCCTGATAGCCACTAATCCCAAGGATTGACACACATCCAAATGGACTGAACCGTTGGATCGAGGGTTGAATATTTTTTTGAATATGAAGCCATTAAACTTGTGGGCCACGAATGAAGGGGTTAGGGGCATGGGTTTGGGGTCAAACTTGATACTAGGGGTAGTCTCACATAGATCCTTCCATCCCCCTGGTCCCATCCCGAAATGGGGCCCACAATTGGGCCCCACAAAAAAGTTCTCATATAATATGTGAGAATTAGTTTTCACCTGAATATTATCATATATATATATATATATTAGAAATTCTCCAAAATGCCCCATTTGGAAAAGGGCATCTTTGCCCTCTTTCAGATTGAGGAGCTGACTAACCACCATGACTCTCCCCCCTAGGGGTGCACGACGGGCGGCTTGGGCGGTTATTGGGCGGTTTAGGCGGTTTTGTTTTATGACGATTTGTAAAAAGTAGAAACTGTAACTACCCAAAGTATAGGCGGTTTGGGCCGTTTTTTTAGCGGTCGACTTGGGCAGTATGTTGGGAGGTTTGTTATTTGTACTTATCTCTCTCTTTTTTATTTTTAATAGAATGTAACTAAAGTTTCAAAGTACTTAACATAAAGAATAAAATTAAACATGATTTTTAATAAAAGTTAATAATCAGTAATAAACAAAATTTTCAACTAAGTATATCAATGTAAAATTAAAGTCCAAAGGCATCACCAAAATTAAAAAATACAATCACTTATATAATCTTATGTCCAAAAGTCAAAAATCTAATAAAGAAACATCTAAATTCGAAAATTCAATGTCTAAATTTCAATAAATAAACCTCAAAATTTCAAAATTCAATGTCCAAATGCTAAAAGAAATTCAAAATCTAAACTTCAAGTTCGTAAAGATCGATATATAATTTGAAGCAATCCTGCAACAAAAAAAAAAAAAACATAGCTAGAATAATAATTGATAAAAGATAATAAACATTAATGTTTAATTTAGTAATAAAATTGTAAGGTCGTCAAACTTTCATACAATATAATCTAGACTTGTATTAGAGTTGCACTAGGATAATGAGGAGTTGCACTTGTATTGGGTTTTTTTTTTAATAATGAGCGGGCGGGTGGGTTTGAAACCGCCTACTCAAATGTCAAACCGTAACCGCCCGCTCATTGGTACGGATTGAAACCGGCCCGCCCGCCTAAAGGCGGTTTTGACGTATATCCACTTGTAGCGGGGCAAGGCGGAGCGGAGCGGAGCGGAGCGGAGCGGGTTAGTGGGTTAGGTTATTTTTGTGCATCCCTACTCTCCCCTCTCTTCAAAGCATCTCGGCGCCCCCCCATGTTCTTGGCACACCTAAGAAGCACCATTTTAACCAGTTGATCAATAGGTTCATTTCTAAGTAAGCTGGCTGGAAATCTAGGCTCCTTTCCTTTGCTAGTCGCAGAGTTCTTCTCAGGCATGTGCTTGGCAGCCTTGCTACTCACATTGCATTGGTCCTCCCTATTCCTAAATCTGTGATTAATCACCTTGAGTGTCTGATGAAGCATTTTCCGTGGTCTGCAGACCCTACCCATTCCAAAAGGCACTCCATCCGCTGGCAGGTGGTATGTCTCCCCACTGATGAAGGTGGCCTGGGCATCAGGCGTCTTCAGGAGCAGAATGTGGCTTCTTTCATTAAACTAGGATGGCAGGCTGCCTCATCTCAATCTCTCTGGGCGAGTTGGATGAGAAGCGGGTAGTTTCACAAGTCCTTTCTCTGGAGTTCCACTACCCCTAGAACTGGCTCATGTATCTAGCGCAACATCAGGCTGGTTGCCCACTTTATCCACTCCAGTTCCAGATGGATCATCGGGAATGGCAGCCTTTGTTGGAAGATGGCTTACCTTGGACAATGGGAGAAAACACACTAGCTACAGCTTAATTACAAAATATAAATTTTACTAAGAACAAGAACCCACTTTATAAATTTTACACAAATACACTATTACAAAGTTTACAACTTACACACACTATAAGCTTACACTCTTACAAGCAAAAGACTCACTTACTACAAATTACTCAATACACTCACTCACTACAAAGGAGCACTCACACTAATTTCTCACTACACACTTCTGTGTGTCTCACTTCACTCTTCACTCACTACACTTGAGCTTCACTCACTACACTTGAGCTAGACTTCACTTCTATTCACTTGATGATCTCAAAGAGTGGCTGAGCACTACTATTTATAGGCAGTGGGACTTTGGTCGGTGGAGAGCATGTGGTATTTAAGTGGGCTACGTGGCCCAATGCACACCATGTTTTGTGTAGGTCGGTGGGAGAGAATTGAAGTCTCATGCTACTTCTAGAAAGATCAAGAATGGATCTTTCCAGATCACTCATGAACTGGGTTGTATACAAAGTCAGTATTTGACTGACATTACTCCCCCTCAAATACTGACTTTCATAATCTTTCATATAGAAACTGTCTTCATGCCAAGCTTCGTCCTTAGTCTTGTGAATGTGTCTGTTGGCAAAGCCTTGGTAAAGATGTCTGCCACTTGTTCTGTGGTACTGCAGTACTCCAGCTTTACTGTCTTCTGCTTTACATGATCTCTTATGAAATGAAACCTGATGTTAATATGTTTACTCCTTCCATGCTGTATAGGATTCTTAGCAAGTTCAATGGCAGACTTGTTATCCACATGTATAGTTGTTGATTCATCTTGTGGGTGATCAAATTCTTCCAGGAGGTTTCTTAGCCATATAGCTTCACAGACTGCTGCTGATGCTGCCACGTATTCGGCTTCACATGTTGATAAAGCTACAATGCTTTGTTTCTTAGAGACCCATGTGAAGGCCGTAGATCCAAGATAGAACACATACCCTGTAGTGCTCTTTCTTTCATCTTGATCACCTCCCCAGTCACTGTCTGAATATCCATATAACTTGGCTTCATTGCCATAGCCATAGAAAAGACCAAGATTCATGGTACCTTTTATATACCGTAAGATTCTTTTGGCTGCGACCAAGTGTGACTCCTTTGGTCTTTCCATATATCGGCTCAAAAGTCCAACACCATAGACAATGTCTGGCCTTGTGATTGTGAGATACCTTAGGCTTCCTATCAGGCTTTTGAATAGTGTCGGATTAATGTCTCTTCCTTCTCCTTCTTTTGTTAGTCTTAAGCATGTTGCTACAGGCGTGCTTACAGGATTACAGTTGCTCATTCTGAATTTTTCAAGGAATTCTTTTGCATATTTTTTCTGTGAGATGGAAATACCATCTTGCTGTTGCTTGACCTCTATACCCAGGAAGAAAGACATCAGTCCGCAGTCGGTCATATCGAACTCCTTGAACATAGCATACTTAAATTCTTCGAACATCTGGGGGCTGTTCCCAGTGAATAGTAAGTCATCAACGTAGAGGCATGCTATGAGCATTTCTCCATGAGCATTTCTCTTTATATAGACTGGATGCTCATACGGGCATTTGAAGAACCCGTTTTCCTCTAGATAGTTGTCTATACGAGCATTCCATGCTCGTGGGGCCTGCTTTAGCCCATATAACGCTTTCTTTAAGCGGTATACTTTTTGCTCTTCTCCTTCTACTATAAAGCCTTCTGGCTGTTCTACATATACTTCTTCATCAAGTATACCGTTTAGGAATGCTGACTTAACATCTAGTTGGTAAATTTTCCAACTATGATGTGCTGCAAGAGAGATTAGCATTCTTACCGTATCAAGTCGGGCAACAGGAGCAAAGACTTCTTCATAATCCACGCCATATTGCTATTTGTAGCCTTTAGCTACAAGCCTCGCCTTATATCGATCGATCTCTCCATTGATCGTGCGCTTGATCTTATATACCCACTTGACACCGATAGCTTTCTGGCCTGGAGGGAGTGTAGTAAGCTCCCAAGTGTCGTTCTTCTCGATGTCGTGAATCTCTTCTTCCATGGCTTTTCTCCAATAATCTTCGTTCACTGCTTCTTGAAAGTTAAGAGGCTCATGGTCAGCATAGAGACATAAGAGCTTGGTCTCTTCAGTTTCCTCATAGATGTCTCTTAGGCTTCTCATCTTGATGGGTGTGATTGAGGAGGAAGAGCTTCGAGCTGATGAACTGCTTGCTGATGATCCATCTTGTCCTTCAGGACTTCTTCGAAGTGATGATGCTGTATGTGGAGATGTTGCATCATCTTGCCGCGGGCGTTCATGGTTTTGAAGATGCGTCTCATGCTCTTCTATTTCAAGAGGCTTTTCTTGGGGTGTGTCTTCTTCATTCCACCTCCATGCATCTTCTTCACTAAAGACTACATCTTTACTTACCACTACCTTTTTAGTAAGTGGGTTGTAGAGTTTATAGGCTTTAGACTCCTCACTGTATCCGATAAAGATACACTTTTCTCCACGATCATCAAGCTTCTTCCTCTTTGCCTCTGGTACTTGGGCATATGCAACACACCCAAATATTTTTAGATGGGCCACACTTGGTTTGTGACCGCTCCATGCCTCTTGTGGTGTCTTATTCCTGACACTTTTTGTAGGGCATCTGTTGAGTAAATAGGCTGTACACGCAGTAGCTTCTGCCCAAAATTCTTTTGGCAGACCCTTTTCTTTGAGCATGGTCCTCGTCATATCGAGGATGGTGCGGTTTTTCCTTTCCGCTATTCCATTCTGCTGCGGTGTATAGGCAGTTGTGAACCGATGCCTGATGCCCCATTGTCTGCAGTACTCTTGAAATTCTTTCGAGGTGTACTCTCCACCTCTGTCAGATCTAAGTGTCTTAATCTTACAGCCACTTTCTACTTCTACACGGGCTTTGAAATTCTTGAAAGTAGTGAAGGCTGCAGACTTCTCTTTGATAAAGAATACCCAAAGCTTTGTACTGAAGTCATCGATAAAAGTGATGATGTATCTATTACCTCCAAGAGAAGGTGTCTCCAATGGTCCACAAATATCTGTGTGAACCAACTGCAATGGTGCTTTTGCTCTCCATGATTTCCCTACTGGAAATGAGTTCCTTTGTTGCTTGCCAAGTGTGCATGCCTCACACACATGCTCGGGCTTTTCGATAGTTGGCAAGCCATGCACCATGTTTGCAGTGGATAATAGCTTGAGCCCATTGAAGTGAAGATGCCCATATCTAAGATGCCACTTCCATGACTCATTATTTATAAGTCCTGTTGACACCAAAAATGTCACTATATCCCCTCAACACCAAAAGCTACATGGAGCCACATCCTGCCATAAATAGGAAGGCGCCACTTCAAGCACCAGATCTTGTCAGAATTAAACCAAAACTGCAAGATCCTTCAAAGCAGCCAAAAGAGGGGTACACATGAAGTTTCGGGCCATTTCGACATCATTTGGCCTAACTTCACTCCTCCGACAGGCAGACAAGAGCCCCCGGCAGCGACAATGTCGAAGACTTCAAAACTTCGATCAGAGCCTACGGATGGTCTCAAAATACCTCCAAAAGGCCCCCTGCCAAATTTCAAGTCAAACGGACGACGTTTGACCCTTCATCAACTCTCGGGAAGCAAAAATAGGCCTATCGGCGGCGGAGCACCCCGGAATCATGGCATCCAAATTGGAGCTAATGGATCGTCTCAAAATGACTCCAATAGGTCCCCTGTCAAATTTTTAGGTCAAACGGACATCGTTTGACCTAGTTTCGAAGCTCGGCACTTTCCTCGAGATGAAATCAAGGCGAGCGTTTGCGGGACCCCAAAAGGCTTCAAAACCCAAACTAAAGCCCATGGTTGGTCCTACTTACTACTCAGGAGGCTCCCTGTCAAATTTCAGGTCAATCGGACATCGGTTGACCACAAGTCAAAGCTCGGCATTTCTCTCATGGCAAAATTAAGGCAAGCGTTTGCGGGGCCCCAAAAGACTTCAAAACTCAAACCAAAGCCTATGGTTGGTCCTATCTGATGCTCAAGAAGCTCCACGTCGAATTTCAGGTCATTCTGACATCGTTTGGCCTAGTTTCAACGCTTGACAAAAAATCGGCAAAACCGCACAACAAAGTCTTCGGCTTTCCAGAAAAATAGGAAGCTTTGTGCTCCGATTTCCGTGGCTTCTCGACGGGATTTCTCCAAGGAAAACAGGCCAATAAATGAGGGGAAATGTCAAGAAAAACACAGGAAGAAAAAGCATCGAAAAAGAGCGAAAAACGGCGAAGATACGGCGACCGGAAGGCGGCCAAAAAATGGGCCCAAGGCCCATGGTCGCCGGCGACCTTGGCCCATGGTCGCCGGCGACCATGGCCCATGGTCGCCAGCCCCATGGTCGCCGGCGACCATGGAATTTCCGGCGACCCAAAAGTCGCCGGAAACCCACTTTTTCGGGTCCTTTTCGCGTTTCGAGTTGATTGGCCCCTGTGATTTTTCCAAAATCTGATTTTTCGTGCATGAAATCCGTCGATCTTCGTCAACATCACGGATTCGCCGCCGAAATCATTGGATGATCATTAGATGCCTCGAAATCGCTAACCGGCCGACAAAGAAAGCACACTTTCTGCCCGCCCGATCGTGAAATCGACAGGACAGATGTTGCCGGCGCGTTGACATTAACCAATGTCTGAAATTGCATCGCCATCCGACATCAAACAACATGTGGATCCACCGGCGATCATCGCAAGAAGAATTCCAAAAGGCGCGGCGCGGCCCGCGACTCTTCAAGCGACTTGGCGGCCAATTAATGAGAATAAATGACCCATTTTATGACAAGTTAATGCGGTCATTAACTCATTATTTTGAACGGCCCAATCAAAAGCAAGCAAATGGGAGTTACAAATCCAATGATTTATGGCATTAAAGCCACGAAACTCCTCCCATGATGGAGATTAAATGCAATCAAAGGCTCATTAATCTCCATCGACCAATCAAATTCAAGGAAAAAGGAGTTACAAAACAAATCATTTAAAACTTGTAACTCCTCCCATTATGAGCATTAATGTATTAAATGCTCATAAACCCTCCTAATGGCCACCAAAAGCCTATAAATAGGAGGGCTTTTCCAAGGAGAAGGGCCAGAGAAAAAATTGCTCGGAAAATCCCGAAAGGTCCAGAAAAATTGCTCGGAAAATCCCGGAAAATCCAGAGAAATCAGAAGAACCTCTGCCAATTTGAAGAAAAGAAACTCTGCTGCAAGAGCAACTACAAGGTGATTGAAGCACCCTTGGGGGCCACCCCCCCAAGGACATCCCTTCTTCTACCAACATGGCTAAAACGTGGCTTTTCAGCCCGTTTACTTAGCTTTTTATCGGACATAAGACCTTCTCTTAGTCTTTGTCCTTTAAAAATCTGAGGTTAGAAAGCCGAGCCAAGAATCCAAGCATCGTGTTCTCATCTGCATGGACGATGGAGGAGCCCATACATGACTCGCGACCGTCGATCTGAACGTGTCCCCACAATCGAATGAGGAGTCAGATTCCTTTTCTTGATTTTTATTGTACTTTATTTTTCTTTTAGAGACAAAAATCACAATTCTTGTCTTTCATAATGGATGAGACTTGTAAATCGCCTTTTACGGCAAAATCGCCTTTCACGGCAACAAATGAAATCGCCTTTCACGGCATTCAAAAAAACCCTTTGTCTCTTTTCTTAAAATATGTGTGCAATGGAAAACTAGAAAAAGTTTCATTTCCCCTTTCTACTTGTGAAGGTGGATCTTCGGATCACCATTCCTAAATTCCAAGTAGAAAAGTGAAATTGGCATACCCGTACAAAAAAAAAGAGAAAGATGTTGAAACCCTTTATCTTTTCTTCTCCACCCCTCCGCCGCACCCCGAAAAGACCCGGGGCGGAGGCAGCGGGAGAGAGGGAAGAAATCGGGTCCATCAAGCTGGCACACCCGGTGGGACACGTTCATTTGAGAACATGAACTTAGATTCTTTGGCACCTTTCTAGTTGGTTGCCAATGTTGAATCTTGCATAAAAAAAAAAACATGAGATGGGATTTTTTTTGTTTTGGAAATTTCTTTCTTTAAGTCTATTTCCAATCTTTCTCCTTCTCGAAAAAAAAATAATCTTCTCTTGTTCTTTGAATTCAGATCTGAGAAATCTCGATCTCCTCCCTTTTGGACTCAGTGCCCGCAGAAATGTTTGAGCACGCTTTCAGATTGGGAAAGGGACCGTTTGCTCTCTTTGATGAGTTCGAAAAAAAAATCTGATTTCAAACTTTTCAGATTTTTAAAAAAAAAAAAAAACTTCTTTCTTTTGGACCCAAATTTGAGAAATTTTGGTTTTCTTTTCCTTTCTGACTTAGGGCTCGCAGAAATTGTTTGAGCCCCTGTTCAGACGGGGAACGGACCATTCGCTCTCTTTGATGAGTCCACCAAAAAAAAAAAATCTGATTTCAAACTTGTCAGATTTTCAAAAAAAAAAAAAAACTTCTTTCTTTTGGATCCAAATTTGAGAAATTTTGGTTTTCTTTTCCTTTCTGACTTAGGGCTCGCAGAAATTGTTTGAGCCCCTGTTCAGACGGGGAACGGACCATTCGCTCTCTTTGATGAGTCCACCAAAAAAAAAAAAAAATCTGATTTCAAACTTGTCAGATTTTCAAAAAAAAAAATCTTCTTTCTTTTGGATCCAAATTTGAGAAATTTTGGTTTTCTTTTCCTTTCTGACTTAGGGCTCGCAGAAATTGTTTGAGCCCCTGTTCAGACGGGGAACGGACCATTCGCTCTCTTTGATGAGTCCACCAAAAAAAAAAAAAAATCTGATTTCAAACTTGTCAGATTTTCAAAAAAAAAACTTCTTTCTTTTGGACCCAAATTTGAGAAATTTTGGTTTTCTTTTCCTTTCTGACTTAGGGCTCGCAGAAATTGTTTGAGCCCCTGTTCAGACGGGGAACGGACCATTCGCTCTCTTTGATGAGTCCACCAAAAAAAAAAAAAATCTGATTTCAAACTTGTCAGATTTTCAAAAAAAAAAAATCTTCTTTCTTTTGGATCCAAATTTGAGAAATTTTGGTTTTCTTTTCCTTTCTGACTTAGGGCTCGCAGAAATTGTTTGAGCCCCTGTTCAGACGGGGAACGGACCATTCGCTCTCTTTGATGAATCCACCAAAAAAAAAAAAAAAAAACAACGGGGAATCACTTGAGAACACGAAAGTTTTATCGATTGCGTTCTTTAATCGACGTTGATCTAAGAAAAGCCTTGTCCAGAGTGTGGAGACAGCTAGGCTGTTCTAGGTAAGGGTCCTCCAAACGGGTTCATTAAGTAATCCTACCCTTACCTGGGGGCTGATCTATCAATATTGGTTTCATAAAAACGAATCGTGAGAACTCGATGTATTCTCAAACCCTAAAAAAAAATTTTCATAGATTTTTGGTTCAAATTTGAGAAATCTTGATCTCTTCCTTTCCAGACTCTGTGCTCGCAGAAATGTTGAGCACGTGTTTGGATTGGAACATCATTTGCTCTCCAAAAATCTTCAATAAAAAAAAAATCTTCAAAAAAAAAAAAAAAAAAAAAAAAATTTCCTTCTCGTTTGGATTCAAAGTCGAGAAAATTTGATCTCTTCCTTTCCAGACTCTGTGCTCGCAGAAATGTTGAGCACGTGTTTGGGTTGGAACGTCATTTGCTCTCTTTGATGAATCTGATCCTGACTTTTCAAAAAAAAAAAAAAAACTTCCGTCATTGTTGGGTCCAGATTCGAGAAATTCTGGTTATTTCCCTTTCGGACTCTGTGCTCGCAGAAATGTTGAGCACGTTTTCGGATCGGAGTGCCATTTGCTCTCCTTTATGAACCCAACCTTGACCTTTCAAAAATCCCATCTCGTGTCCATTTCAAGGATGCGATTTACAACATCTGTGCCTAGCGGTGCTAGTACGCCCTCTTGGGTCTACTGTATTCGCGACCGACACATTTGTACTCCCAACCTTATATCATTTTACCTCGAGTGAGCTTCGCTCCTCGGTAATCTGAATTAAGGTTCACAATTGCTTCTAGCAGTCACTGGAACGCTCACTCTGAGTCTTTCATACTTGCGTTTAGAACAATTGTATACTCTATGGCTTTTTGCCTTCTTCATCTTGCTTGGGCCGGGCCTTGTCCCCTCGAGCAAATTGAAAAGAAAAAACCATAGTTTATTTCCATTTATGATCACCACATTCTTGTGATTACTAATGGATCCGGTCTTGTTTCAGAAAGGTTTTTCAAAAACTAAACAATGGCAGCTTCGCTGACAATCACCTTCGATGAGAACAAGTACCAGCTGATGCTTCAAGAGAAGCAAAACAAAAGCGCTCCTAAGCGCCTTGCCAGCGGCCGAAGTGTCACTTCCTTCGGCAACGCACAAGACACCGGGTCGACCTCCTCTCCCCGGTCCATCATCTTCGGGTCGCTGGGACCTTTCCCACTTCCCACAGAAGAAACAACTCCTGCCAAGAAGCAGAGAACAGCCCCTGGGCTCGTCACTACTGTGACACCAAGGGCAACCGCCAAGAAGACTGAAGCCCGCGACAACCTCGCGAAGTCTCAGACTGCAAGAAACCAGGTCTACCTCAAGACTTGGTCCCAAGACCTTCTCCAAAACAAAGGAGGTCCCAAAGATCTGCAAGGCCAGCATACCTGGCCCCACTCAAGGAGAACCGGTTCTACCCTCTCTCGTACACGAAAGAGGAGAAACCAGCCCTCCACCAAACAAAATCCGCCCAGCACGAGCCGGCTTATTCCTATAAGCCCAAGATCAAGTCGTGCATCATCAGGCCTCAGCAAGAACCTGTCAAGGCTCGTATTCCTGCAACTCGGCCCTTCATCTCAACAGGGGCCGAGCTCGCCAAATTTAAAGCTTCGCTGCGACAGGCTAAGGACCGCATCCAGATCCTGTCCTTGCCGAATTACAAAGAAGACAAGCTCGGCTGCTGCGCGCGAGGGACCACCTCCTTCGTGGCTAGAGCACAGCCCGAGCTAACCGAAGCTCAAATCGCTCGTCGTATGCGTCGCCGCGCGGCGTATCGGCAAAAGAGACTAGAAAAGCAAAGAGCTCAGCACTCCACGCTCCAGGTCTCTCAAACATGGGTCGAAAAAGAAGCACCCAACCAAGTTGCTACTGTCCATATGGTTGGCAAAACCAGAAGGCGCCAGAAGTCAGCAACAAAAATCCATGTCAAGCGACCGGTGACTCGCAGCGTCTCCCGGGCGCGAAAAACATAGAGAAGATTCTCCCACTCCTTCAAGTCAAGGACACCGGAGTAATCACTCTTCGAGCTCTTCATCCAAAAGAATGAGCTCCAGCTCAGCCACCAAGACGATATCCTCATTCGACTCTCGAAGGATGAACGTCTTAGTCACAAATGCTGAGCAACCTCCGCCGCAAGATGACGTAGCCACACGCATCCAGCAGCTGGAGCAGGGACAGCAGAGGATAGAAGCTCTTATGGAGAACTTACTTCTTACCCTCCAACGTCCACTGAATAATGAAAATGAAGCTCCTCCAAGTCACCATGAGGAGGAGGTAAATGAGTCACGCGCCCTTACCAAAAAGGACGTTGACGATATCCTCGCCAAAGCAAAAGAAGAGGATTCACTAAAGGAACACGGAATCAAGCCGCCATATCCCTTATGGATGGACTCGGTACCGTTTCCTACCAAATTCAAACAGCCCACTCTCCAAACATATACGGGGAAGGGCTCGGCCAGACAACATGTCATCCATTTCAAGATCCTGACGGGAGCCATCGCGGATCAAGACGCCCTCAAGATCCGTCTCTTCGCAAGTACCCTAAAAGGTACGGCCTTTGATTGGTACTCCACTCTTCAGGAGGACTCTATCCAAAACTGGGCCATGATGGAAACACGCTTCCTAACTCACTTCAAAGGTGAGGATCATCCTGTGACAATGGCTCAACTCTGCAGCCTAAAACAGGGAGAGAATGAGTCGACATACGACTACATTCACAAATGGAAGGCAATGGCGTACAAATGTTCAGACGTACTGCCACAAACGTCGCTGGTCGACATCTGCCGTAACAACATGAGAGCAAAAATACGCTCCATGATTATCGGCAACAAATCAAAGAATCTGGGAGAACTCCTAGAAGCATCAATGGAGGCTGAGACGGTGATCAAAGACCTCAGCAGTCAGAAATCATCAAAGAAAGAGCCGACCACCATTGCAACCTCGAAGCAAAAGAAAAAGGAGGTTCTCAATGTGCAAACCAAGTCAGCTCCGCAGCCACCAAAGAAAGCTGAAAACAAAGGTGCAGGTAAGAGACCTGAACTCTCTGATGCCTTTAAAGAACGAGTAGAAAAGAAATACCCGTTCGATGAAGATGTCGAAGAAATCTTCGAGGCTCTCTTGGCAAACGGGAAGCTCACCCTGCCTGAACCCAAAAGACCAGGAGATGTTGGCAAAACCAACGATCCCCGGTACTGTCCATACCACCAGATGATCTCGCATCCTCTCAACCAGTGTTTCGTTGTGAGAGAAAAGATCAACGAGATGTGGAAAAACGGAGTCATCACCTTTGATAAAAACTATGGGTCTGCCTCCGTCAACATGGTGTCATACGGACAAACACAACGAGGCCGGCAAGGAAATTCACCCTTGGTGATTTCATGCCATTACTACTCAAAACTGAAGACATGCAGGGGGCATTATACTCTTGCAATTCAGTAGTTGGATTCCCCATGGATGGGTACGAGTCCAGTGACACCGCCAGTGACACCGATGAATGGGAGGAATCCCTTGAAACAGGAGAATACCTCTCCGACGAGGAATGGATCCCTGAATCCCATCTCATGCCGGTGATCTGGTATAACCCTTTACAACCACAGGGATCTTGGTCTGATGATGAAGGAGACCAAGAGGTTGTTCAGGAAAATGCTGTTGACACAGCACCTGCCAATGCTCCGATAGAACCCGTCTACAGGAGTCTCCTCCAGTAACTCCTGAAAATGAAGAAAAAACTGCTGGGTGGATGATCCCCTTACATCAGAGGACGAATCTGACTCCCAAACAATTCGTTACGGAGATGTTTCCTATTGCTTGCAATGCGATATAGTTCGAGACGACAGCGGCCTCTGGAGCTTCTGAAACTGTCACATCCAGAGTACAGACCTCTTCTGGCTGACTACCTGATGACGTCTCTACCAATGAAATTGTAAACAAAGAAGAACAATCTACGCTGTTCAAGAAGATATCAATGCCTTCAAATGGTAATGGACAAAGAAGATTTCGTCATGACATAATCAGGATTCCAAAATTGAACAAGAAGTCTCAGAAACTCAAAAACGTTGGCTTCATCCGCGAGGAACAGCATCCTGAATGGTTGGGCCAACATCGTCCCAGTGACAAAGAAAAAATGGGCAGATCAGGGTCTGTATTGATTATAGAGACCTGAACAATGCATGTCCTAAGGATGAATTTCCGCTCCCCATACCGGAGGTGATGATCGACAACACCTGTGGATTCGAGCGGATGACATTCATGGATGGTTTCTCTGGGTACAATCAGATAAAAATGCATCCTGAAGATGAAAGACACACATCATTTCGGACCCCATTTGGCGTGTATTGTTACACTGTAATGCCATTTGGTCTGAAAAATGCTGGTGCGACATATCAAAAGGGCTATGATGAAGATATTCCAAGATATGCAGCATAAGACGGTCGAATGCTACGTTGATGACCTCGCCGTCAAAGCAAAAGAAAGAAGACCATCTCAAAGATCTTCGAGAAGTCTTCCTCCGACTACGCAGGCACAAACTGCGAATGAATCCCTAAAAATGCTTCTTCGGTGTATCATCGGGTAAGTTCCTCGGATTCGTAGTTCGGAAAGCGGGAATAGAGCTTGACCCTATCAAAGTCAAGGCTATCCTAGAAATGCCATCCCCAAAACTCTGAGACAGTTAAAAGGGCTTCAAGGAAGATTGGCATACATTTCGACGGTTTCATCTCCACCTGTCAGGGAATGCCGTCC